>LPNX010963506.1:0-135348 GCA_001517045.1 Pseudotsuga menziesii | reverse complement strand
AACCTGATAAACATTTGGAAGAAAGACGAAATTCTTGGGCAAACACATCTCTCTGTCATTCAGAATTCCAGACATCTGCAGCTTTTCTAGCTTTTCTTGACTGGGTTGGAGACGCCGTTTCAAAGGCTAGTGGACAATGGAGAGAGCAGTGAATCTCTATGCAGGAGACTTATTCTCAGTCCAATAAGGGGTTTATGAAATCAAACGAAATATAGAAAGCAATAACAGAAGAATATAGAAAGCAATAACAGAGGAATAAGCAATAACAATCTGAATAAATCAATTGCTGAGAAATGCATAATCTGAATAACTGAGCAGAAAACAGAAAATAGATGCATAACTAAAAGAATCTCCTAGAATGTACCCAGAAAGAAAAATGCCCATTAGTTTCAGTGAAATGCCATCAAAGTGGTAGAGAAGTTACTCGGGTAGTTTCTGAAGCCACTTCCTCCATTCTGCTGACCGCAACCAAACGCAATCCTTGGGTGCTGAGTGAGAAGAAAGGGTGTAGATATAGTCACATACTCAGAAGGGTAAATGCAGGGCTTGCACTGATGCAGGGCTTGCAAGGGTAGAGGTAGCGTAACAATGCAGGGCTTATGCAGGGTTGGCGAAACAACATACATCTACAGCTTTTCTAGTCTTTCTTGGCTACTTTGGCCTATTGGACTGCTCGTTTCAAACACTCAGTGGACAATGGAGAGAGCAGTGAATCTCTATGTAGGAGACTTATTCTCATTCCAGTAAGGGGTTTATGAAATCAGCCGAAATATAGAAAGAAATAACAAAAGAATATATAAAACCATAACAGAGGAATAACATTTGCAAGCAGGAGCAGGAGATGTAGCTGAGAGTCCAGCCATGCTTACTCTACAGCTCCACAGAGGGAGGGGATTAATCTTGTGGTATTGGATTTATTGTGGATTTCCCAAGGCAAAGAAGGGAGGAGATTAATAAAGAAATGGCATGCCAAACCCAAAAACCCAAAATCAAGAAATGGCATACCAAACCCAAAAACCGAAAATCAAGAAATAGCATGCCAAAACCCAAAATCAAGAAACTGTATTATAAACTTATCTCTAACAACGCACTTGAAATTTAAAGCTGTAACATACACTATCATGATTTATATTCATATTCACACATATAAAGCTTAATATTCACATTTAATATTCAACCAGAGGACTTAAATACTTACAGAGAGTCTTGAAATTCAGCTACATTTGAAATTCAGCGATATGATCCTGTAGATTTGCCTTGCACTGAAAAATAAAACAAAAAAAAACAAAATAATAAAAGAGAGCAAGATAATATATGATGGATTACATACAATGCATTACCTGAATGATGTGTTACATACAATGCATTGCCTGAAGGATGCCAATTGTTTGTGAGAAATTCATCTTCTGATCAGAGGTGCCAAACATGAGAAAAGTTTGCACTTTAGGGAGTTAATCCCTCTTGGCACTTCATGATTTACAGTGAAGATGGATCTAAGCTTATATATATAATTAAAATAGCTGACTTAATAAGATTATTATTATAGTGTATTATTTTTTTTTATAGGTTGGTGTTACATTCAGTCACTCGTGTCAATTTGATTTGTTTCGTGTCAATTTGATTTGTTCCCTACTGGATTGTTTAAGGGCCTCTTGGTGCAAAAACCATGCATTAGTTAGAATTTTTGTATATGGCTTTGACTTTTGAGTTTATACTTTAAAGCACTCTTTCATAACAAACACACAATAATTTTCCTGATAATCTGTAAAAATAGAAACAAAAGTAGAAATTGGAGTCGGCTTTGCCTTCTTAAGTTTATACTTTAAAGCACTCTATCATACTAACAGAATAGTTTTCTTGATAATCTCTAAAAATAGAAGCAGAGTAGAAATTGAAGTCAATCCTCTACATAGAAGAAGTGTAGAAATTGAAGTCAATCCTCTCCGCAATATAGATATAAACAAGTTCATGTTCATGCATTTTTAGGATTAAAATTTCACAAGACAGACAAATACATAAACATGCTTTTACTTATTTATAAAAAAAGCATAATCAAAAGAAATTAATTTTAACAAACGAACAGTTGCATGAAACGGCTACTGTTTATAAAATTTCCGGATCGCAATTGGAAATTGAATTTGTAGCTTATTATAGCACTGTCGAAAAGTAGTACAAATGCTTATAAAGAAAAATATCGTTAGCAACTCATTGACGCCATTTTCATCCAAGTAGTGGCATTCACGGTATGTTCCATAAGAGAATCCCTTGAGGGAAATTATCTAGTGTAATTTTCTCCGTTCTTTTCTTACCAATTTCGTATACTAAATGCATATAGCAAATTTCACAGATAATAAACATCCCAACTAATCAGGGTTTAACGATGATCCTAGAATCAATTTCTATGCCTTCCAATATAATGAAGGTTTTTTACAATAATTATTTTTCTATACATATTTATACAAGTATCGGTATCCCATGAAAAAAAAATCCACCGCTAAAGGCTCTTAGGAAGCCCTTCAGAAAGTTAGCGTCCCAATGAATCTTTATATGACCTAAACAAAGGCCTGCTTTTGCTTCATGTCAGTCATGCTGGCTATGAATCTTCAGATTGTTGGCATGAATGTTCATTCCCAACTGGTCTAAGAAACCTATGGAATATCCCTTTCCTTTACAACTTACCTCAAGGTAATCCATGATAACTGTCTTATTACCCAATGTGGCTAAGAAAACTGGAACACAAAAACCACAAACCGTAAGCAAGTTGTGACTATAATAAACTTCCAGGGCAATTCAATTCAACGGTCGCATTGCAGAAATAATACTACATTATGTTATAATGCCTGAATGAAAATGTGAAGATGCTGTTATTTCCAAATATCTATAAAATTCAAATGATGTATATCACCAAACATGGTAAAGGCAAGGCAATATGGTACTGAAATGTTGTCATATCAAGTAAAAAAAACAATAAGAACAAAGCCGACTAGCCCCAAGTCTGTTTCACTTAAGGAGCCCTATCTTCAGATGTTAGTCAAAGAACAGATAGACAAATAATTTGCTACACAGTTCTGAGTGTAACTTGTGTAGGAAACATGTAATACTAAAAACCAAACATGCCCACTAAACTAGGCCTTGATTCTCTTCATCAATGTGAAGGTCAAACTCAAAGAACGTTGGATCCACAAAGTAAGTTATGGTTGTCCACAATGTAGCAGCTGGCCTAATTGGGTCAATAAGCTGACACTCACTAATGGCCAAGAGATTCTTTCATATGGAATCATAAAAAGCATAGACCCTTAGCTTCAGGAGAGAAAACCCTTCAGGGCTTACATATTCACTACCTCACAAAAATGAAGAATAACAAATAGGACCCGACACAATAGGCTGATGGCATAAGCCTGAATTTTCACATCATCGAACTAAAAAGTTATTTATTTTGGAACCAGAGAATACAACCCTCGGAAGAAAATATTTGTACTGATAGAAGCAGGTGCTCTGTGACCCCAGTGAGAGGGGCGTTTGTGTGAATATTGCTAATAAAATAAAGCAAAAAGGAAAGTAAAGTCTTATTAGTTTTTTTAACTAATATCACCTCAATAAACATATAAAAGTGAATATCTTTTTCTTTGTCTTACAATATTTCAAGAGCAACTATAAACAACCAACCATAAATTTATTTTAACCTTGGATCTTTTATATAATATAGGCAAGGAAAGGTTATTATATAATATAGGTAAGGAAAGGTAAGGAAAAAACCTCAATGTTTACTGTTTTACTAGAAACCTCAGTGCTTAGAGTTTATTAGATAATATATTGTATGTTTACTGTTTTACTAGAAACCTCAGTGCCTTAGAGTTTATTAGATAATATATTGTAAGAGCAACTATAAACAACCAACCATAAATTTATTTTAACTTTGGATCTATTATATTAGATATAGGTAAGGAAAAAAACTCAATGTTTAGTGTTTATTAGAAACCTCAGTGCTTAGAGTGTTTGGGGTATATTAGATAATATAAAAAGGTGCCAAAAACATAAAAGCACCCAGAAATTTAATTTATCCTTTTCCATCTAAATGCTTAAATGACCAGGAGTTCAAATGGAATGTATATATGCTAGTACATATACACTACAAAATACAAAATAGAACTAACCCCAAAGATAGTCATGCCGAGTGTCAACTATCACAAACCCAACAATCTTCCACAACACATAAACACCACGGTCCACAAGATATAACTAACCCCAAGATAACAAGCAAACTAAGTTGAAATGCAAAATTCAAAAGAAGTACCATTTCAATTCCAAAATTATTATATTTGATATAACTGTCGTTAAAGGCAGTTGAATGATAATGGGCAGGTCAAGGCATCCCTATCAGGAAAGTTGTCGGTTCACTGTAGCCAAGGAGTGTCAAATATCGCAAACCTAACAATGTTCCTTGGTTCAAGTGAACCGACAAATTCCCTGATAGGGTAGTGCCAATAATCACAAATCCCACAACCTTCCACAAAAAACTTGCACAAATGCCCGGACACCATGAAACAGGAAATCCTTTCCCATTTTCAAAGTGAACCTCACAGGCCAATGTGGTGTTATTTCTCTGGTAAGGTCCGCGGAGTATCCATCCATTCATCCTGCAGGGTTCCATTCTTCCTCTAGGTTGCCTCACCCATATGAGATGAGTTTCTCACCCACATGATATGAGTTTCAAAAGGATAATATGGGTAAATGGATGATTCTGGATGCATGTCTGGGTGATTTTGGCTACCCTTTAACCTGATATCTAAGCCAAAGGGAGTCTGCCCCAAAGGGCATTTTTTTTAAGCACATCCAAATGAGAGAGAGCAAGATAGAAGTGGGCCTCACTGGCTTTCACTGTATCTCCAAAAACAGTTCTAAAATAGGCCATTCACATAACAGGATTCAAATATAAAATAACTAAAAGCTACAAAAATCACGTGTAGCTACCATCAAAATACCCTGCAACTAAACAATAGTCAGTCCCAACAATGCCAATATGAAATACGCGATTCAATGAAAGGGCCAACAAATATCTGAGACGTTTATGTCTCAGGTATAAATCAGACTGTCCTTGGCAGAGAGAAAGATGAAATGGTGATTGATATGATGATGCTCTGCGTAAGCTCAGAAATTAATGTTAATAACTGAACGGTATGTGGGAGGCTTAGAGTTACCTTAAGGCACGAACTGCAACATGCTTACAGATGACATGGAAGAAGAAATTGGCTCCATGAAGAAACACCACCACTCCTGTGCAGCTCAATACAAACAACTCCAACAAACATACTTTGACTTCACGTACTGACAAACCCGCAGCGACAATGTGGGCCTTCGAACAATTTCTTGTTGCCGTGCCTTGATTCAGACCTGATAGCAGATAACCAGAGCTCTGGATTTTGAGGGTTCCTCTTTCTGGCTATAGTCAGAATCGCCCTTGCCTTGCTGAGTCCACCTATTTTTTCCTCCAATTTAGCAGATGAGAGCCATAGAGTAATACACCCTGGACAGTTCTTAAGGCCTTGTTCATAGACTCCCCGAGCAACATCCAAGTTTCCTAGGCGATCTTCAAGCTTTCCTCGCATTAGCCACAATTTAAAGAATGCTGGATATTTTTTCAGTCCTTCGTCAAGCAGAGACCTCTCCTCTGCAGTGTTTCCGAGTTCTCTTTCAACAATTGCCGACTTCATCCAGACTCTCTCTGTACCACCTCTCTCACGGGCCTTGGCAAGAAGCATTCTCGCTCTTTCAGGCTCGTGATTTTCAAACTCCAATTTGAAGGCAGCTAGCCAAATCTCCTCTGAGTTGGGTATTGCAGCATAAGCCTCCTGCAAAATTGCTCAAGCCGATGGGACATCTCCTGCAAGCCACTTTTCCTTAGCACCCATCAGCCATAGCACCTCTGCTCGTGGACAGTACGTCACTGCCTTTCTCAGTAAAGCATCCAAGGATTCTCTAGTTCCATGGCTCTTCTCTAGCTGGGCAGCCTTGAGCCAAATACTCTTCTTGGCAACAAACACAGTTAGGGCATGTGCATAGATAGCACGTGCAGTTTCAATTGATCCCCTCTTCTTGAATTCCTCTGCATCTGCAACCCATGTTCTCTTCCTATCTTCCTCTTCAACTCCAATAGAAATTGTGTTGCGAATAATTGCCTGGCAAGTCACACCAGACCCTACTCGTTCTGCAGCCTCTGCCTCCTTCATCCAAGCCTCTCTGTCAATCACAACCGCTTCCCTCTGGAGGGACCTGATACCCCTCTCAATAATCTTGCCCACCATGGTCATGTTTCCATTGTCCTCCTCAAGCTTCGCTGCTGTGATCCAGATCGAAGGCTCCTTGGAAAGCTTCTCCTTGGCCTTGTTGAGAACCTTCTTTGCCTGATCATATGTCTCAAGCCTTTCCAATGCAAGCCACAGCTCAACATGCAATGGGCAGCACTCCACTGCCCTGTGAAGCAAAATCCTGGCATCCTCCTCATTAGACAACTCCACCACAGACTTCCAAAGCCTGACAGAGTCAGGAATATGCTCCAGGCCCTTCCTCAGCACTCGGCTCTTGTTCGAGTAATCGTGTTCAAGCTTTGAAGCTTGCATCCACAGCTTCACTGAATTGGGGATCACCTTCACACCGCGGGCAATGACAGCTTTGGCCTCATCCGGATGCAAGGAAACTTTCGGAACACGCCTGCGAAATGGGCGGTTCTGACAGGCGAAATGGGCGGTTGCCCATTAAAGTGGAGGACCAGCGGTAAATAAAAAACGCATAATATTTGAAATCCGGTTATCAAACACGCGTCGTAATGTGATTGGGTCCATAGACGAAAATGAACAGTGCATTTCCGAACTTCTTCGGAGAGAAACGCCTTACGGCGTAATTAATTTTTCTTTTCAAATTAAACACTAAATCATGATTTATCTTACTCCTAATTTTTCATTCATTTTAATAATTTATACTTTATTAAATCTCCTACATGGGCCGACTTTTTAAATCTCCTGTCTGTAGTAGATGTATTGAAGGAAATCTAGTAGCCTTTGAATATCAGCAATTTGTGAATCTTTTGTGAATCTAGCAACTTACACTTAGTCGCGAAACGTGTCAATCTGGACTTCCTCTTTAATGGCAGTCCAGACCTATTTATTGTGAGTCAAGATCTCAGTCAAGGCCTACTCTATTGTGATTAAAGGCCTCTCTCTTGTTATATAAAGGCTTAAGAATAACTGGAGCATCCTCATTCCCATCAGCGTTCGAACCGGCCTCATACCTGGCATTAAAATAACCTGGGGGCCAACCTGCTTTTCAAGTAACTCGTTCCGCCGTCTAGCCAAAGCGCTCTAAAGAAACAAGGTTCAAGGTCCAAGCAGTAATGACTCATGTAAAAGATGTCTTTTGATTCTATTTGAATAACAAAGGCTGGTATTTTTTTTTTTGAAAAAAGAAAAGGGTCCAAGCAGTAATGATTCCAGCGCAAGCCGGAGCAAAGATAGTAGGTATAAGCCCAACAACCATTGAAATGTATGTATTATATTGACATCTGGATGAACCACACAATATAAAATCGAAGAATTCTATCTATCAATTAAACTGCTTGGTACTATTAAATTTAAGTTGTAATTGAACTGCTTGGTACTATTGGTACTATTAACGATCAGTAGGCAGGGACTTAGTTGCTTTGCAACTTTTCCTTGTTTCTTCTTTATGTGGAACTATGGTTTCCTCCCAAATGTGAAAACAAAATAAACAAAATATATAATTTTAAGTGTTTAGTGCTATATTTATTTATTTATTTATAAGGTGGACTCTTATATCTACAAGATCAATTTGGGTCTATGTAACCTCAAGAAAAAAAATAATGTAACTACTAGGTTTGTTTTATCATTTTATTTCTATACTCAAATAGTTGGGAGATGAAAATTCCTAAATGACCATAATAAGTTTGATAAGTTAGAAAGTTAGGCACACAAATTTTGAAATTGAAATATTATGTCGATGTAAGTAGGGAAATTTAGGAGAAAGTAATCTTAGAAGCTGGTACATTCAAACTAAAATGGATGTACTTATGTAACTAAGGTTGTAATTGCACCGAGAGGCGCTCTAAAGCCCAGTATGGGGGAGATCTTGTAACGTTACGTAACGTTATGTAACTTTACATAACGTTATTTTTATTAATAAGAAATAATTTTTTTAATTATAGGCCAAAATAAATGTCGCCTAGAAAAAAAACCTAATATGGGGGAGATGTTGTAATCTTCCTACCTAACAAAACAATAAAAAAGTAAAAATTTAATTATCCTTAAAAAAATATGGGTGAGGAAAAAAACACAATATGGAGGAGATGTTGTAATGTTTTTACTTAACAAAATAATAAAAAATGTTGGGCTTGCACATGGTTTTAAAACCATAAACCATGTGCATGGTTATGGTTTTAAAACCATGTACATGGTTTTTATGCACATGGTTTTAAAACCATGCACATGGTTTTTATGCACATGGTTTTAAAACCATGTGCAAGGCCTTTTAAACAACCCATCTTTTTATTGTACATGGTTTAGGAGGGCCTTGCACATGGTTTTAAAACCATGTGTAAGGCCTCCTAAACAACCCATAGTTTTATTGTACATGGTTTAGGAGGGCCTTGCAAATGGTTTTAAGACCACGTGCAAGGCCTCCTAAACAACCCATGGTTGTAGGAGGGCCTTGCATATGGTTTTAAAACCATGTATGGGGAAATGTTGTAATGTTAGTTCATAACAAATTAAAAAATAATAATAAATATTATATGTGGGCCAAAAATAATATTAAATATTAATAATAAAATATTATATGTGGACCTTAAATAAAAAGATGTGTCTTTTGGTTTGAATCAAATCAATAGATACCTATGAAGAGATTTGATCCCTCTCGGCGCTTGATAGAGCCTAGGATTTGGATCTACGCTGGTTTTATTCCAGGCAATGTTGACAATTTCCTTTAGGTAAATTGATGCTAAAACAAATAATATATATGTATAATTTTAAGTCTTTGATGCTCTCTTTGTTTTATGTTTTTTTGGTTATAAAGTGAACTCTTATTTAACTTATATTTTAATCCATGTTAATGTTGATGATTTCCTTCAACAGGTTAAAAAAGGTTCAAAATAAATAAATAAATAAAATTTTAGAGTAAGATAAACTATAGATGATTTTCATCTAGATTTCATCAATTTTTTCAGCAAAATCTGGTTGAATTTGCTAAAATTGTAGTTTTGGGTTTTTGGAATTGCATAATCGGGGTTCCCAAAGGGTATTCGAAGTTGTTGAATCCATTCCTGCACTCAAAATTGCAACTCCGAAAACTTAAATTACAATTTCAGCCATTTCCCCATCGTGAGATTCCACTAAAACCACAAGAAAATGTGGAAACCCTCTAGAGTTTAGCTCACTCCTATAATTTTAAGTGTTTTTTTCTCTCTTTATTTTATGGGTTTTTTCTTATAAGGTATACTTTATTTAATGTATATGAATGTTTCCTTGTTTTATATTTATTAAATAAAGATTAGGATAAGTGAGAAAGCAATAATATAAGGAGATAAAACTCATGGCCACTTGATCTAATCGTATAAGCTATTACATTTAATTCCAAAATTATGTAGTTTTCTAAGTTGGGTTGGTAATTTTACTTTACTTTAATGTTTATCGTTATTGAGATATGGAAGAAATAAAACATTCAAAATAATTAATATATATAATTTCAAGTGTTTAATGCTCTCTTTATTTTATGGGTTTTTCTTAAAAAGTGGACTGTTACTTAATGTATCCTTGTTATATGTATTAAATAAAGATAGGTTTCACGAAAAATCCTTAAAATAAGGAGATAACACTTATGACCACTTGATCCTATCCTAGAAGCTATTACATTCAATTCTAAAAGTTTGAAAAGTATGTATTTTTCTAACTTGGGTTGGTAATTTTACTCGATGTCAATGTTAGATATCAATGTTAGGGTCGAGACATAGATAAAAAAACAAAAAAACTTTCAAAATAAATAATATATGTAATTTCAAGTGTTTAATGGTCCCTTTATTTTATGGATTTTTTCTTATAAGGTGAACTCTTATTTAATGTATATAACTCTCTTTGAGCATAAATCTTTAAGGAAAATATCATAATCACTTAATTTAATTTTATAATCTAATACATGCAATTTGAGAAGTATGTAAATTTCTAATTTCGGTTTGTAATTTTACTCCGCTTAATTCCTTCCCACATAGGTTCAAAACATGTAAGGTAGAGGCAACTAAGGGGATTTGAGTGTCTAATATCACACATCCTTTTATTTAATATATTAATTTTTTAACCAGGGTTGGTAATTTTACTCCACTTCTAGTTTTATAATGTGGATTCATAATTTGTTAATGTTGTTTATTCCCACCATAGATAAATTTCAACATTAATTATATATATAATTTAAGTGTTTGATAATTAAATGCTCTCTTTGTTATATAGTTTTTTTCTTATAGGATGGGCTCTTATTTAATATATATAACAATGTAATTGTTTTATATTTATTAAATAAGATTTTGATTATATTTATTAAATAAGATTTCGATTATGGGGAGAAATCCTTACAAAAGAAATAGATGACAAATTCATTTTGGATTTATCTAACTATTACATTCAATTTGAACATTTTTTACTTTTGCTTATAAAGAGGAAATGATCAATATTGGTTGGAGTAAAATTAACCATCCTTAAATTTTATATACCCATTTTTTTTCTTAAAAATGTGGTGTATCAACCAACTCATATATATATATAGCCATGGTTTAATGGAGAGTACTACAAAAGACTTGAGTTAAGGCTACCAAAATAGTAGGGCTAGTACCAACCAAGTTGAAAAGTGGGAATCATTTTTTTGTATTGTTTTTTTTAGTTTTATCCATTATGTTGGTTTATAATTTTGCCAAATGTTGTGATTTTTGTGGTTTTTACTTCAAAATATTTCCTTCCTTATAATTCATGATTGGAATTATAGTTTGGTGATTTTTTGGCATAGCTCTTTTGATTTGTGAGTTGAATAAACCCTAATGATTTTCTTAGGGTTTTGATGGCGATTTGTTTTTTATCTTTTCAATTTTCATAATACTATATATGGATCCTTATAGAGGTAAAAAAGTGGGTGTGAATCCCCATTTGGATAAATACTTGATTTTTTCCAAGCCCTCCAGCTTTTTGAAAGGTTTTCATGAAGCTCCATATCCGCATAGTAGGGATTCTATGCCCCGTTCACTTGTTGTTGATTTTGGTGGGGTGGATGATAGACTAGACATTTATTCTGAGGATGATTTTAGGGAAGCATTCTAGAATAGTGTTGAACCATTAGAGATAACCATATTTAGGGAGAATAATTTGATTGTTGAATGTGTTTTCACAATAAGAATAATTAAGGTCTATATAATTATTTTGGGGATTGAACATTTTGTTTTCGTTCGTGATGTTAATATGGGTAGAATCAAGATCTTTGTGTGTGGTGTTGTCATTGGGAGTCTTGAGTAGGCTAAAGTTAATAGGATTGAACTAGTTGAATGGGTCATTAAGAACTGAGAGCCAGTGTGTGAATTGTTTGGAGGGTAAACATGCTTACAAATGGCTAGTTTTATTTACTTTTTGTTAAGGATGAAGAAGTCCCAAAAGTTTCGGATAAAAATATGGTTCGTAAAAAATGGTTCTCTGGTACTCAAATGATGGCGTACCTCATTTGATTTGGAAAAACAGAGGATGCTGAAGCATCATTTATGGCTCTAATTTACAAGGTTTGTAACCAAATATGGACTAATTACATTTTTGAAAATCTGGTGAATGTCCAGGGAAAATTCATTAATTTGGATAAGAGTATGTTATATGCTGGTGATAAAAGAGTATCAATTATCATGCTGTAAATTGATAATTTGAGAGCTTTATTAGAAGAAGTTGAAATTGTTTGGGGAGAAAGGGTTATTAAACAGATATTGGACTATCTCAACGTACCTTTCTTCTACCACTTCTATAGATGTGTGGTACATCTGAAAGAAACATTCCCTCGACTGATTTATGGTGAATATATATGGGACTCAGGTGATGATTCATCGTAGGATGAGGAAGTATATTTGTTGCCTCAGATTGATAATGATACATTTTGTTAGTTGGAAACAACTCTTACAAACAGAAAAAACATGACAAATTTGCAAGGTATGGATCCAAATGATTATCCTACTAATTATGAAGGTGTGTCTAAAAAATAATTAAATTTATAAATTTAGGTGAAAAGGATTATGAAAAGAGGACTCGCAATGGATATTTTGGGAATAATTAGGATGATTTACTTATAAATTATTTTTTGTAGGTTATTAAGTCAAATGGGGTTTCTTTAAATGTTGTTTATGATAACCTTGTTATTTCAGTAAACCTTATTTCAAATGGTCTTATTTATGATAATCAGGATTTGGTGGGATTAGACTTTTTCAAATTTAGAAGGGGAACTTCAATCTGATGATTGTTCACATAATCCTGATACAGTAGATTCATCCAATAAAACTAACTTTAATAAATTTATCCCTTCACTATATTCCCCAAGGGGATGGATCCTTCACTTCAATTTTGAATAACCCTAACCCTATTTGTGATAAATCCCTCGTCCATGATTCCTTTTTTGTCTCTCCTTAGGTGACATCCCCTTCCTATAAGGAAACTTTAGTTAAGATTCCTCTCTGCATTTACAACACCAAGGAATCCAATAATTTTGAAAATTCCTTGGTTGGCTCGATTAGTAATCAAAATGTTACAATTAGAAATAATAACAACAAAGGTAAAAATGTAATAATTAGTTCAACCAATTAGAAAATGACTATCATCCCCTCTCTAAGAGAGTAGATGAGGCATCTATATTGAAATATGTTTTGAATTGGGAATTTAGGGATAATATTCCCATGAATCAGAGTAATTAATGTTGATTATGTCTTCCAATATGAGAGGGTTTGGGGGAGATATTAAGACTAGGTCCCTTCATCATCTCTTTTTGAATATTACTCTTGGTGTGATTCTTATTCAACAAACTATGTGTAGAAGTAATGTACCAATGCATATATTCTATAAAATTCTCTTAAGTTTGGAAATGACTGCAATGGAATCAAATGGGATTTCATGGGGGTTGTTAGCCACATGGAATCCAATGAATTATGATTTTAAACCATATGGAAGGTGTGTAGGTGTCTTATTGGAAGTAGTATTTAAATGATATGGTCATAAATTCTCTATTGTTCACTCTAATGGTCCATATAAATATAGAAAGAGTGTCATGTTCCCATTTTGTTAGCAGCACAGAGAAGCCAATGAACCATCAAACCCCATGGATCCTAGTCTAAAATAGATGAATTAATTAATAAGGGGGATAGCATTGGCCAAGTACTCTAGGAAATTAATTTAATTAACTAGGAATAAAAGCGGGTTATAGTTGTTTTGAAGATGAATTAAATTAAAGATGTTATTTAATACTTTGGTATATTTAATTTGTTATTAAATTAAATATGAGTTGGACATGCTAAAATGGCCTATGAGGGTGCACAAGGAAACAAGGCTATCCCTCTAAGTTATCACACAAAGAGGAAATCAGAAGAAATTAGCACAAAGCAAGGTGTCAGCAAAAAGAAGGAAAACAAACAAAAAGAAGGAAAAGCAAAAAGTAACAAAAAGCAATCAAGTGCATAAATAAGATTAGTGAAAAAAGAAGGAAAGTGTAGAAAATAGTCAGTTGTGAAAAGTAGGAAACATCAAGAAAGTAAGGGAGGGCACAGTTTCCAAAAGGAAGAAAAGATAATTAGTTAAGAAAAGAAGGAAATTGAAAAAGGAAAGAAGGAAAGTTCCAATTCAGTCAATAAGGGAATAAGGAAAGAATGAGAAACCAAATACAGTGCATCTAATAATCCACATAAGTTATAAAATAATGAGGTGCAGTCCTATTCACATATTTTTTTAGTCTAGGAAGTCAAATTTATGAGTTATGATATTTTCTAGACTTCGATGATGTTCCCCTTGTCATCAGTTGGGAGATGTGCCCCTACTGTCACCATTCTAGTTGAGGAACCAAACAGAGATTGAGTATTAAGAATTTAATCCTTTATTAGTGATTTTATTGTAGGTATCTAATTTCATTTCAATATTTGGCCTCAGGCATGGGTTGAATTTTTGCTTGAGGGTTTGATAATTCAAAAGAAGGAATTATCTTCGAAGAAGATCCCTATCTTCTTTCTTATTCATAATTATATTGATGTTTTGTGGATCCTTTTATATTAGAAATTCGTTTGGTTTGGTGTTGTTGAGGAAGCCATGAGTGCATAGCCATATGCATACCCATACTCCATCAATTACTTCCAATTAATGCACATTAATGCTCCTTTAGTGTGTAATTGTATTGGTTGTATTGTGCATCTTCTACTACCGAGTGTTTGTCTAATAATGAGCGCATATCCATGAGTATTTTTTTTCTGATATTTTGTATTTTCAATTTCCATGAACTATTATGCAATATATTAATGCCATGTTGCTTCTTATTCTGCAATATAATTGTTAACTTTAGCGAAATTATAACCCTATCCTTACTGGAATATGGTTTTGATTAGTCTTCAATATATTTGATTTATTGGACCTTATGGTTATCCAAATTACATTATTTATTCTCTCAAATTTATATAAAATCTTAGTGAACACCTTTTGTTCTTAATTTTGTATATTCTATGTCATCTTAGGTTGTTTGGAACACACAGAAATCAAGCTAGTTGTATAGTCCTAAATACTAGTTTTGCTTGTTTGACATCCCATCCTATCCAAACTATTCCAAAACCTTTGGATTCGAACCATAACATATTATGACACTAACTTGTATGAACCAAATCCTTCATAATTCAAAATCCACCAACCCTTATCTCTCGGGAAGTTCCAAGTTGAGGATCTAGTTTTCATATGCTGGTGTACCTAGGTAGACTTGGAGTAGACTTCAGTGGTAGTTGATTTTGAAACATAAATGGTCCCAGTACATTTTTCAAAGTATCCTTAAGCTAGAGAATCCCCTCCCATCTTCCAAATTCCTAGAAATGTCTTCATAACCTTAGTCAAAAGTGACTAGTTTGACCCAGGCTCCATGTTCACTATATATGTGTAAGCATTTGGGAAAGGGTTAATTAATGTACAATAATATCTGATTGATGGACCTATGATATCTTAATTTCATGTTTGTAATTGACTATTTTAAAGAAATCCCTTGGTTTTGGGTGAATTTTTGGAATTTGTAGTGTGTTTGGAATTAGTTCTATCAACTCAAACACCTAGTTTCAAATATTTTTTCTCTAGATCTTTGTGTTTGAGATAATATATCCAAAAATATTATTGGGTATATTCCAGTGGTATCATAGCACTTTCATATAATCCCATGGAAATTTATTTCTTATCTTGAAGAAATTTGCACCCATGATACTAACACCAATTATTGACAAATTCGAATGGGAAGATGTAGAAGCGTCCAATGTTGATGAACAAGACATCTATGTTGATGGAGGCTTACCAAGAGATTAAGAAGGTTAAATTGATGACCCGATTTACAATGAATATCAATGGGATGAATAAAACAATGATATATCAATATCCAATTTATAAAGGAGGACATAAGATGTGAGGAATATGTCTCATCGCTATGCATAATATCTCTCTTTCAGGGAAGAGATTCACAAGGATTTTCACTTCAAGGTTTAGTTTCAATGGAAACATGATTTTTTCCACGATATGTGGATGATACATCATTTTAGAGTATAAATACATCATGGCAGGAACCATGTTGTTCCTCCTAATCAAGAAGAGAAGAATAACAAATAACCCAAGGTGAAGCTCTATCAGAGTCCTCTCAAATTAAAACATTTTGAGGTTCTTTGGTTTCTCTTCAAGAAGGGTCTCCAAAAGTGATGATCAAAGTACCATTTAACATGGATAAACCTCAATTTTATTGAAGTAATATGACTAGGAAGGTATTTCTTGTGCCCCATAACTTCATCAATAAGATGAAGAGGATTCCTGCATAGCCGAAGAGATAATAGTCCAACATCTAGTTGTTGGCAGAATGGGAGGTAAATGTTAGAATGATCAACCCATATTTACCCATATTTGACATTAATTAAATCATTTTTGTCTTATTCCAAGATTCCTAGATTCCCTCTCTATGCTAGTTGACTTATACATGTTCCTAGAAGTCAATACTTTCTAAGATGGGTCATGGAGCGCTTTGGAATCATCTTGGAAACATATTTATCATGTCTACTTTATTCCTGGTTCCTTAAAGAACATATCTGCTTTTTTTGAAAGCTGCCTTGATTTACAACAGTTTTAAGGAATAAAGGAAAAGCTAGTCTAGGGGAACTTGCCTTATTTTTTGACCACATCATCCTCCTTCCTTTTCTCCAAAAAAAAGAATGAATGAGTTTTCTTTTCACCACTTATTATCTTTCCCACTTTCTTTAGCTAATTTTTTAGGATCTGCATGGATTTGGAAAGTCCTTTTTACACCTATGGGGGATTTGACTTGATTTAGTAAGCCTTCTTTTTGACCAATTCAAATAGAAAACTAGTGCTTTTGAATCTCTCATGTAATTATATATTTGAGAAACCTATTACTTCATATGGTTGGCTTATGTACACTTATTCAATATAGTATTAAGTTATGCTCCAATTTCAGTCTCCTTATGTGTGAATTTTACATGTTTGATTACTAATTTTGTGAGTGTAATTGATTTATATCTTGGGTTCAATTTCCAGATCGTATCAAATACTTTGTAGATCAATTTATCTCCTTCCAAATTGTTATTGTAGGTTCTACATCACTGACTAGGAGCGCATTTTGCTGACTGAAGGGCACATGAGCTGAGATATGGACCAATCTCAAAGGATCATCTTGAATCCATTCAATTTATTTGAATGGAATGCTAATATGGAGATATTGTTTAAAGAGAAAGGTCTCTACAGGGTTACCATGGCTATTGAGGCAGAGCCCAGTGCAGCTGCAGAGAAAATCAAATGGCACAACAGGAGGGATGGGGCCTATGGTCTTTTGTGTCTGATTATTTCAAGAGACCTCCTCTTTCATCTTGATTCATTTTCATCTCCTAATTATTAATCTGTCAAAGTAATATAGAGACTAAAAAACAGTCTCATAAGAGATTTCAGACAATTAAGCATGACAATGGCATAATGGTGCTGCAGTTGGAGTAGCATCTCTGTATAATCAATAAAAAATGAGTAATACAATACAATGATTATGCAAGGTGCATGAATGAAAAGACAATTTGAATTCCCAAGGAGTTCATTCGAATTGAATGAATGGGTGTATCTTAACTGAATTTCAACCACCGTAAACACACCTAGTTAACCAACTAATCAAGCTCTGATTGACTCAACTAAGCCCTAACTGTATCGGAGTGCAATGGATGACTGAGTCTAACTGAAAGTAGCTTAGACACATGTCACTGCATGCCAATCAAAAAGTGTTAGCACATCATTAACTTTAATGAACCTCGATGAGGTTAACTGGAGTCAAACTAGTCATTAGAAGTGGTTGGAGGTGCCCTAGTTGTCTCCAGTTCATAAATATTAATAAAAATAATAAATAAATGGAATGGAGGCACCTTCCCCACTTAGCTTAACTGATTGTAACAATCAGTTAGCAATTAGGTGCATTTATGACACTTAGATCACCCTAGAATGGCTGCTCGATTGAAGGAGGAAGCCCATTTAACCTCCTTGATTGAAGGTAGGCATGGGTGTGCTCATGATGATGTCATAGAGTGCTCATATGATGCTGATTAAGTCAATTAAACTTAGGATAGTGGTTTAAAATTGACGAAATTAAGTGTGCATGTTAGGTAAATGACTCCAACACCCCCCCTTAAGCTATACTCGGGAGGAGTAAAAAAAATATATGAAATGCTAGGGCCCCTAAAACAAAGGCCATAGGTCACCATGTACAATAATGTAACTCAAACAATGCTCAAAAATAAATCTAAGTGAGGACAGAGGGAAAACCCAATGGGAAAAACCCCACCTCAAGCTGAACACTGAAAGTAGTCTGATCACCTTGATGAACTCACCCCCAACAGTGAATGGAGGTAAGTGAACTTATTTTTCTGAAAATATATTGGTGAATATGTCTGTAATATGCTCATCAGTAGGGAAATATTGCATAATGATGGTCCTGTCATGCACCAATTCCCTGATATAGTGCATGTGTATCTCTACATGCTTGGTCCTCTGCTTGGTAACTGGATCCATGGAAATATTAATATCACTTTTATTGTCACAAAAGAGGACAATGGAAAAAGTACTACCAATATCAAACTCTAAAAGAATGCCTTGCAACCAAACAGCTTGGATGCAAGCATTCATCGTTCCTCGGTACTCAGCCTCTACTGAAGACAATGCTATGGCGGCCTGCTTTTTGCTAGACCAGAAAATGGGGCCACCACCAAACAAGAAGAAATATTTGGAAGTAGACTTTTGATCAATAGAATCACCTTCCCAATCAAAATCTGTGTAACCAACCAGCTCTAGCTCGGAGTCTGTAGCATAGTGAATGTTGTAGGTCCTAGTTTCCTGAATATACTAGAGTATCCTCTTGGCTACCTTCCAATGAATATCACGAGGATTATGCATTTATCTTGACATATAATTCATGTAATAACATATATTAGGCTGAGAATGAGTCAAGTAAATCAAGCTACCAATTAGTTGTCGATAAATAGTGCAGTCCACGGGAGGTGTTCTTTTTCCTTCTTTAAGGTTGATCCCTGAAAGGAAAGGGAATGTAGCAGCCTTAAATTCAGCCATGTTAAACTTAACTAACAGGTCTGATATGTATTTGGACTGAGTGACCATTATCATATCAATATTTTGCTCGATTTCGAGCCCGAGAAATTGCTTTAAGAGCCCCAAATAGCTCATTTCAAATGCATTGTTGAGGGCAGTTTTGATGACTAAAATAAAATCAACTGTGATACCTGTAATCAGTAAGTCATCAACATATAAAAAATAAATAATAAAATTGCCATAAAAATTCTATAGATACACATTCGGATCTGATTTACACCTTTGGAAGTTTTGCGAGAGAAAGAAGGCATCCATCTTGGAATACCACTCTCTTGGGGCTTGTTTTAACCCATATAGTGACTTGTTTAGTTTGCAAACCAAACATGAATCAGAAATTTATCCCTTAGGATGCTTCATGTATATATCCTTATGAATATCTCCATGTAGAAAGGTATACTTAACATCCATATGATGCATTTCCCAGTGCTTAGATGCAAAATTGCCAAAACTAGGCGGATGGAATCCATTTTTGCAACTAGTGGAAAAGTCTCATGGTAGTCCACACCTTGGTCCTGGGAGAAAAATTTTGGTACCAGAATTTCCTTATATTTTTAGTTTGTGCCATAGTCATAAAATTTAGTCTGAAACACCCACTTGCATTGAACCAATTTCCTCCCCGGAGGAAGAGAAACTAGCTCCCATATATTGTTTTCCTAAAGAGAATTCATCTCTTCGTCCATGGCAGCTTGTCATCTCAGATCCTTCCGAGCATGGTAGTAAGACTTAGGATCTGAAATTATCATTAAATAGCAATATTTATACAGAAAATAATTAGGACAAGAGAGTGCAATACCTGCTCTTTGGAAACCAGACTGGGTTCTTCTTGGATCATCTAGATTTCCAATGTTATCACCTGTAGAGGAGTGTGCCTGTCTAGCCCAAGTTGGGAGATGATTTTGTACTTCAGGTTCTGATTTAGCATCTGATGTTTTCTGTTCACTAATATCAGAAATGAGGATCCAATTCAAGGTCATCACCCCCAATTCCATCATCCAAATATTTAGTATAATAGGAAGGAAATTCAACAGTTTTCTCCTTCACTAATTCTACCTCCTTAAGAGGCTCATCAAATAGGACAATCCTTTCAATGATGATCTATTTTTTTCTGATATACATCATCTTGAAACCTTTATATTCATCAATATATCCAATAAATAGACATCCGATTCTTTGCGGTTGCAAAACACTCCTTTTATCACACGAAATTTGGGCCCATGCAGTGGACCCAAACACCCTGAGACTCGACACATCCGGCTTGTGTCTGAAGTAGGATTCGAAAGGGGTATTCCCTTTCATGGATCAGTGTGGAAATTTGTTATGAATATATTCTGCAGCATTCATGGCTTCGGCCTACAAACTTGCAGCCAACTTCTTTGATTCCAACATGCAAGTGGTCATCTCCTTGAGAGACCGATTCTTCCTCTCCGCTACACTGTTCTGTTGGGGAGTGTAGGGGATTGAATGTTGGATCTGAATACCAATTTGGGAACATATATACAGAAAATACTTACTGATATATTACCTACCATTATCAGATCTCAAAATATTGATCCTTTTGTCAGATGCATTCTCAATCAATGCCTTCAAATCAGTGAATTTTTCCAAGACTTCTGACTTCTTTTTGATAAAAAAGACCCATGTGTATCTAGAAAAGTCATCAATGAAAGTGAGAACTTACCTTGATCCATTCAAAAATGTGGTAGGCATGGGTCCACTGATATCAGAATGTATCAGCCCCAATATGCATGATGCTCGTCTTGCCTTCCCTTGATCAAACTTATGCTCCAGGTGCTTTTGGAACAACACAACCCTTGCAAATTCTGGTGGTAGCTTTGATGACTGGGAGGCCTTCAACCATGGAATTATTCTGTAATTTATGCAAGTACTTAAATTTTAGGTGGCTGAACCTCTCATGCCATAGTATACTAACCTCATTTCCATGAGTCAGCAATGCGGTGGGCTTTGCATCCACCACAAAATGGGAGAACTCGTAGGATTTTGCATGATGGTTTGCAAGGCCTTTTGCTAAATTTTTTTTGGATGCAAGTTCAGTGATCTCTATATCATATGGGATAAATGACATTCCCTTGGGAAATCCCATATGTTTCAGTTTACAAACACTAAGGAGGTTTGATGCAAGAGATGGTACATACATAACATTGGAAAAATAACCTTGCTCAAGATTTACAGTACCTTGTCCTTCGGATATGATTGTGGAGTCATCTCCCATGTGGATGGGAATGTATTTGCCAGTCTCCAAAGATGAGAAAGAGTCTCTTTCAGCCATCATGTGATTCAAAGCTCCATAATCTATGAAAAGAGATTTTGAATTCAAAGTGCTTGCCATGAGAGCATGACCTCTTTCATGATGTGGTTCCCGATCTTGTTGATCTCTCCTCCAAAAGATTTCCAAAAGATTGATGTGATTTTTCTCAAGAAGAGAAGTTGCTTCATCCAGTTTTTTTTTCATGTAGGCATGTTCAGGGTGGAAGCCCTTCTTGCAGTACAAACACTTGACTTTTTCCTTTCCATGATTCCCTTTGTTTTTGTTCTTCTTCGAGCCGGAAGGCTCTTCATGCTTCTTGTTTTCAACTTTAGGCTTAGGAGCTTCAGATTTGGTTTTTGGGTTATTCTATTGATTTCCTTTACCCTTCAGATCTTTGGGCCCCGAAGCATAGAGAGATTGATCACGGGAGGATCTGATGATCCCCATATGGGCAAGATTATCATGTTCACTTGTTAGGGACTCAATGAAGGCATTGAGTGGAGGCATTTTCCATCTAGGGGTTGTGAGATTCCCTGCACAGAATGTAGAGACAAATACCGAATAATCAACTCCAAGTTTGGAGAGAATGGAGGGGATGAGCTGATCATCCTCCTTCTCCACCTTACACTGCTTCAATAGTAAGACAATGTGCTTGAACTTTGTGAAAAAATCATTTAAGGTCTCGAAATTGGAAGGTTGGAGAGACATCAACTCATTTTCAAGTTGATAAACTCTCAAATCATCCTATTTTCCATACAGGGTGTCCAATTTGTCCCAAATTTCCTTTGGAGTCTTCAATCCTGAGAGGTGGAAAAGAAGATCCTTGGAAATAGAAAGGCACAAGAATCCAAATGCTTCATCTTTCTTGTTTAAGAATCTAGCTTTTTGTATCACATGCGTAGGCTCTTCTTCAGTTTCTATAGTGACCTGGTAGATTCCTCTGGCACGTAGCTAGATATTTTTATCTCCTTTCCATGAATGGAAATTGAACGAAGTCAAGAGTTCGATGGAAGAAGCTATCTCAAACTGCTGTAGCGAATGCTTTTCACTTGTTAAAACCTGCAAATCACAACAAAAGGGGCACCGTAAGGTCAAACAACCTACACATTTTAGGTTTTCATCACACCCACCATAGTTGATCAAGCAAGCTTGATAAAAAATTCCTTAACTTGGGGTATTAAGTGGTAAGGCTTTGCTTCTGGTGCAGTGCTGGAATTTTGAGATTTTGCTCAATTTTTCATGCAAGATCTGTCAAAAACCATGTTTTTGAGAGATCTGAGCTTCGTCCCTCCATGATCTCTAATACCATATTAATCTATCACAGTAACCTAGGGACTAAAACACAGTCTCATAAGAGATTTCAGACAATTAAGCATGAAAATGGCATAATGGTGCTGCAATTGGAGTAGCAGCTTTGTATAACCAATAAAAAATGAGTAATACAATACAATGATCATGCAAGGTGCATGAATGCCAAGGAAATTTGAATTCCCAAGGATTTCATTCGAATTGAATGAGTGGGTGTAGCTTAACTGAATGTCAGCACTTGTAAACACACTTAGTTAACCCACTAATCAAGCTCTGATTGACTCAACTGAGCCCTAACTGTATCGGAGTGCAATGTATGACTACGTCTAAATGAAATTAGCTTAGACACATGTCACTGCATTCCAATGAGCAAGTGGTAGTGCATCATTAACTCCAATGAACCCCAATGAGGTTAACTGAAGTCAAACTGGTCATCAAAAGTGGTTGGAGGTGCCCTAGTTGTCTCCAGTTCATAAATCTTAATAAAAATAATCAATAAATTAAATGGAGGTTCCTTCCCAACTTATATTAACTGATTCTAACAATCAGTTAGCAATTAGGTGCATTTATTGCACTCAAATCACCCCAGAACGGCTCCCCGATTGAAGGAGGAAGCCCAGTTAGCCTCCCTGATTGAAGGTAGGCATGGGTGTACTCATGCTGATGTCATAGAGTCCTCATATGATGTCTACTAAGTCAATTAAACTTAGGATAGTGTTTTAACAAGGCCAAATTGACCAAATTAAGTGTGCATGTTGGGTAAATGACTCCAACACTAATGAGGTGTGGGATAAAGTTGAAGATATTTTTGGAAAGATAGATGAGATGAGAGGACATAAAATCGATAATGAATTGATATCCTTGAGTCCTAGTATCTTTGAATCATTGCAACTCTATTTTACCAAGTTTAAGGCCCTTGTTTTGCAGTTAAAACAATGTGGGATTGAAAAGAAGGAGGAGAAACTAGTTTTGACCATTCTCTCAAAGATTGGTCCTAACTATTCAGTGTTTTGTTGGACCTTCTATGCCACTAAATTGACAGCTCGGACCTGGAAGATGCCTAATCTTATTGATTTCATGGAATCCCTCACTCAGGAGCAAGATAAATTGGTGATGATGGGCACCATCAAACCTTCCAAAGACTAAGATTTGGTTGTTGGAGCTTCGAAGATGGATTCAAAAAGAAAGAAAAAAGATAAGAATACACCTGAGCAAAAGAGAGACAAGGAAAAGTATCAAGAGGATTCCTCAGGCTCCTAGAAGAACCCCCAAAAGAAGAAGAACAAAGGAGAAATGAGTAAGTGCACATACTGCAGTAATAGATATCATCCTAAGAGCTCTTGTATGAAAAAGAAAATTGACATGTTGACCATACTTCGGGAGAAGAACAAGATCTCCCTTCCCGATTGCTCAAAGAAGAGGGAAGGAGGATCAAATTCAGAAGACAAGGAGAGAGTACATACCTTGGTTGCTAGCACCTCAAGCTCACCTAGCTTCATCATTTATTCTGGAGCTTCCAGACATATGGTTTTGAAAAGGGAGATATTTTTCTCTCTTGACATGTCGAAAGGTCCACCAATAGTTTTGGGAGATAAATATCTCACTGACATTATGGGAAAGGGTAGGATTGATCTTGACCATGGTAATTTCAATAATGTGTTGTATGTTCCAGGTATTTCCTCTAATCTCTTATCAATGTATCGGATGAGTCACACTAGGTCTCCAAAGAAAGTCATCCTCTCCCCCAATGAGGTTGAAATCATTGAGATTCCGAATGGCAAAGTCATGGCAAAAGGTGTTGTTGATCACACTTCGAAGGTATACAAGTTTTCCCATTTTCTACCCTACTCAAACCCCTCTGCTCTTCTTACTCATGCTAATAAATCAATCAGGCTCTGGAATGAAATATTTGTCCATATTAACTACAAGTATCTTTTTTATTTGAGTGACAAATACATGGTCATAGGGTTACCAAAGATCAAGTTTTCTAAGGGAGTTTGTCAATGTTGAATACTAGGAGAACACCCAGAGCACAAGTATGAGATATCTAGTCATGAGAGAACCTATGCACCTCTTGATTTTATCCATAGCGACATTTCTGGTCCATTCCCTCTCTTGAATTATAATGGTTATATAATATCTTAAAACATTTAGCATCATAACAGCATAACCATAAGCCAAAAGATCACTGAAAGATAGACAAGAAAAACCACACAAAAAGAACACAAAGATTTATCCTGGGAAAACCCTAAAGGGAAAAACTCAAAAAAAACTTCCTCAATATAGATGCCCCTTAAAAAATATAAAAGGTAAAACCAAAAAGACTAATCCTCCTTCTTCTCCAGCCACAACTCTCTCTCTCTCTCTCTCTCTCTCTCTCTCTCTCTCTCTCTCTCTCTCTCTCTCTCGCTCTCTCTCTCTCTCTCTTGCGCTACACAAGTGAGTGTGTGTGTTCCAAATGAGGAGCGCCACACCTCTATTTATATTCTTTCATTCACTTAACAATTGAATCAATTATGTAGGCTTGAGTAATCCTAATTTAATCTTTTAGGCTCGAGTAACCACAACTGGGTACTAATGGCCCAACTTACAATTTGAGGGGAATTCTTCATGACTCTTATTAGTTCTCCCTGTTAGAAACATCGGGGTATAAATAAATTCAAGTGATACTCCTGGTAGGACCATTGGGGACCACAAAATATATATTTAGAATATTCTTTGAATTTACAATATTTCAACACTCCCCCTTAATGAGAAGGGTATTCTACAACAACATCAACAACAACAACAATAGGAGAGAGAGGACATCACCATCATCATCAGGGTGACACATCTATAAATCATTGGAAGCTTTTCAACATCATATAGTATTCATTTTCAATATTCAGTCTTTAGCAACAACAACACTTTGACTGACAACATCATCATCAGTACTTTAGTCTTCATCTTCAATCATCAGTCTTCAGGAACAACAACACTTTGACTGACAGCATCGTCATCAGTACTTTGACCTTTCGATCAACCACATCATCATCAGTAGGACTTTGACCTTTCGATCAACATCATCAATAGCAATTTGACCTTTCAATCAGCAACATCATCATCATAGTACGTCATCATCATAGTAACATCATTATCATCATACTCTGAACTTTAGATCAGTACGTCATCATCATCACACTCTGATATTTCAAACAGTAACATCATCATCATCACACTCTGATCTTTCGATCAGTAACATCATCATCATCACACTTTTATCTTTCAATTTGTAACATCATCATCATCACATTCTGATCTTTCGATCAGTAACATCATCAGCAGCAACAACCTACAATCAATAGCTCAAAGACAAAAAAATATTTGGATCATTTTTGGACTTAAAGTCTAGGGATGATGCAATCCCACTACATTCTCAACAACCGAAGTCACCATATTGTTTACAGGATAATAAATCCTATCACTTTAGGACTAAGTCCAAGGATGTTGCAATCCTCCCACATTCACGAGGACCGAAGCCTCCAGATACATTTTGAACAGAAGTTCAGGGATGATGAAATCCCACCACATTCACGAGGGCCAAAACCTTCGAATAAATTTTGAATAGAAGTTTAGGGATGATGTAATCCCACCACATTCACGGGGGCCAAAACCTTCGGATACATTTTGAACACAAGTTCAGGGATGATGCAATCCTACCACATTCATGGGGACCGAATCCTCCAGATAAATTTTGAACAGAAGTTCAGGGATGATGCAATCCCACCACATTCATGGGGATTGAATCGTCCATATACATTTTGAATAGAAGTTCAGGGATGATGCAATCCCACCACATTCACGGGGACTGAAGCCTCTGGATACATTTTGAACAAAAGTTCACGGATGATGCAATCCCACCACATTCATGGGGACCAAAGTCACCGGATCTGTTCTAGACAAATGTACCAAGATTATACAATCCCTCTTCATTCTCGAGGACCGAAGTCACCAAATCACTTTAGGACAAGTGTCTAGGGATGATACAATCCCACTACAACATCACTGCTCCCCCTTTGGAGGAAGGTCTTTTCGAACAACACCAAGCTTGTCTCAAAAGTGTTCAAACTTTACTTGAGATAGAGGCTTCATCAACACATCAGTGTTGAATCATCATTTGAACCATCATCATATACATCTAAGCTATCATCATCTATATCTCCAGTATGTGAATACTGAAAGCATCATCATCTGTATCTTCAGTATAGAAATACTGAAAGCATCATCATCTATATCTTCAGTATAGAAATACTGAAAGCATCATCATCTGTATCTTCAGTATAGCAATACTGAAAGCATCATCATCTGTATCTTCAGTATATAAATATTGAAAGCATCATCATATATATCTTATCTCAAATGTAGAAATGCTGGATTTCTATGTGCTTCGATGGAACAAAGGGTTCTCTATCATCTTTATACAACTCTAGTTATCACATAGAATCACTGTGGTATCCAGTAAACTTGACATCACCTTCTGAAGCCATATGGCTTCACAACTAGCAGAGCAAGCTGCTATGTATTCTTCTTCCACCATGCTAAGAGCAATACTGGACTGTTTCCTGCTAAACCATGAAATCATAGCAGACCCCAGACACAAGCATCTACCTGAAGTGCTTTTCTTGTCTGAGACACTTCCAGCCCAATTTGCATCTGTATAGCCATACAATCTGTAACCATGGTTTCCATCATAGTATAGACCAAATTCTATAATCCCTTTCAGATATCTCATCACATGTTTTGCAGCTATTAGGTGGACACATCTAGGTTGAACTAGATAAGGTGTTCATAGAAAAATAAATGTCTGGTCTGGTATTTGTTAGATACATCAATGACCCAAGAATATGTCTGTAGTGAGTCACATCCACTAACTCTGACAAGTCATCAGCTAACAACTTCAGGTTGGAATCCATGGGTGTGGCCATGGCTTTGCATTCTAACATATCAAATATTTTCAAAATTTCCACTGCATAAAATAGATCATCCACATACAGTAATAGTATGCCAGGTTCATCTTCTATAACCTTGAGGTAAAGGTTAGGGATAGCTTTACTCTTGATAAATACCAACCTCGTGAGGAAACTATCTATCCTTCCATACCAAGCTCTAGGAGCTTGCTTTAGGCCATACAGGGCCTTCTTAAACTTGCATACGTGAGTCCATTTGTCTTCAACTTCAAATCCTTGTGATTATTCGATGTAAAACTCTTCCTCAATCACACCATTAAGGAATCCTTGTATTTATATCCATCTAGTGTATTTCCCACTTCATCATGGAAGCAATTACCATGATAGTTGTGAAGGAAGTGTACCTTAATTCCTGGAGCAAGTGTCTCTTCAGAATTAATTCCCTCTTTCTGAGAGAAATCTCTAGCCACATGTGTTTCCTTACTTTTATCAGCAGCATAGTTTATCTTGCAAATCCATTTGGAAGATACAACATTCTTGCTTTCTGGTTTGAGTACTATATCCCAAACATCATTCTAGTCTTCCGTATTTAACCTGGAAGGTTTGAAAGCAATTTACTCTTGGTAAAGTCTAGATCCCTCAAGAAGTTGTCCATCATGTTGAACTCATAGATCTTCTGTAGTCACTCCCCCTGAAGTGGAACATCATCTTCCCTCTTCATTATGTACAGGTGGTTCTCTGCTTGATAAATATTTCTAATGGGTCTGGTGAATAGAGTATGTCATGTCATAGTCTATTCTTTCTGAGGAAAACCATGAACCTTTCTTTGTACACTTGTTCTAGTAGATCCATATGGAAGATACTATGGACTTCCCTTTAGGTATCAAAACTATATTGTAGACATCATTCCCCATGATCAACTATTACTCTTTGATCATAGCTTCTTTCATAGCTGGAAAGGTTAGCATTAATGATGTTACCCAATTGTGTAACACAACTAAAGTGTGTCTGAGGCCTCTTACTTCAGTTTGGAATTATCGCCATTATTTTCTTCATCTTGAGTTATCTCTTGTACCCATGGTGGTTTTCATCCTTTGAGGTGGATCTACCACTCTATGAAGCTCTTTCTTCCGTCACGGTGTCTCTGACCCTGGGAGCTTCAGATTCATGTTTATTGGAGTGAATCTTGAATTGTCATCACTTTTTCTTTGGAACAAGTCTCATCCTTGTTTTCTTGTAGGCAGTTTTATAGGACCTTTCTTACAATTGAAATGCACCAGTAGCATAGTTAGAACTATTTCATAGAACATATGCATAACGACGCATCATTCAACTGTTTAGCAAATACAACATTCATCCATATCTCATAGAAACTTTCTAGATGACATCATTAATATTGTGCACTAATCCAATATGTCAGCAAAGAGGTTTCATTCTAGATAAGTAGCAATGTAGAGGTGTATAGCACCATGAGCTACTTACCCTTCACATGCATACTTTCATTAATGCAAACATTCTATCATGCATAACACATCAACTGAATATAAAACAATATCATGAAATGACAATTGAATACTAATATTTTATTTATTTCATGGGTAGACTCCTTCTTGATCCTTCTGCTTCATCATCTTCTTCATCCATGACATCATCATTTCTTATCCAAATGATAAGATGGATAAGAGGTTCTTCAAGAACTGAGTTCTTCATATTCCTCATCGCTTAAGGGATCTTATTTGAATCGTGAGTTCTTGATCTTTACTTGCTCCCATCTTCTCTTCTCTTATTATGAGTCGAGTTTCTTCTTGTATAAGGCTTTATCCTCATTTCTATTTGGAACTGGAACCTCTCCACTTATGTAGGTGTCCAATACATTTTTCTTTAAGAACTAGTAAAATCCTATGCTTTCATGCTTGGAAGTTTTCAGCTTCACCAAGCTTGTCATCAAGCTGAGGTTCTAGGTCATTTTGAAATAAGAAGCTCAAGTGTAAATGGCAAAAGATTAGATCTTACCAGTTTGAGATGTTCGTCCTGGTTATGGATCTGGCTGATCTAGGGTTTGTCAAACAAACCCTAATTTTCAAAACTTAGAATATTTCAGATACTACTAGATAGAAAGATGTGCCTCCTGAAGGCGAGCTGACCAAGATATTCATTTTCCCAAAACTATGATCAAAATTGCAAAATATCTAATGCCCTAGTTTTCTTCAACTTCTTCTACAGAATGCCTGATATTTTTTCTAAGGTATCTCTAAAATTACTAATCCTCTATGTCTAAAATTTCGTATTGAGATAGCCTTGTATATCCTTGTTCCAACACCATAGGTTTCATCAGAATTGGTTTCACTAATTGGGACTTATGATTGTTTTCCAAAGGTGACCTGTTTCAAAACTCTTCAGCATGGTGAATTTGTACGGACTGTCGTGTGTCACTATTTCATGCTCGGGGTATGAAACTTCTATCACAGAAATTATAGTCCGTTCCATTTCTGTAACATCTTGAGAAATTTCATTTAGACCTTCTTATCGTGAGATATAGTGATTCTCCCCAGGTGTCCTGTTTGGGGAGGAATCCTTGGAGAGGCTGGAACTCTAAATTGGAGGAATCATATCTCCTAGAATATAGTTAATCTAAGGATAAATATTGGACACAATGTACACCAGTAATTTATCTTCAAAATTGGAACATTTCATCCCCTGAGACTTCTTTAATCCCAAGAGATAGTGAACGTACCAAAACTTATCAGTTTTAGTATTTAGGGTTTTTCAGTCCCAGGGTCAAACTAGGGTTTTGACTTTCCCGGAGTTTCACCCAACCAAAAATCTCAACCCAGGTCTCTAACTTCGATTTTGATGAGGAGAGTAATCCTATTCCAGGCTCTCTCAAAAATTCCTTTTCTGTAAAAAGCCCTAATTTCCTGCAGCAAAAACTGAAAATGCATGGAATCAAATTCTCCTTCAACAGAAAGATGCGCCCTTCAATGGAAATTCAGCCTAGCCTTCTTTTGCTGATGGATTGTGGAGAGAGACCCAAAAACTAATAATCCTTAGATTCTATAGATGAAGAATGTCTTCTTTCAGGGTGGCTCTAATACCATGTTGAATTTTAATGGTTATATCATATCTTAGAACATTTAGCATCATAACAGCATAACCATAAGCCAAAATATCACTGAAAGATAGACAAGCACAACCACACAAAAAAAACACAAAGATTTATCCTGGGAAAACCCTAAAGGGAAAAAAACAGCAAAAGCTTCCTCAATGTAGATGTCCCCCAAAAAAAGATAAAAGGTAAACCCAAAAAAAATGATCCTCCTTCTTCTCCAGACACAACTCTTTCTCTCTCTCTCTCTTGCGCTACACAAGTGAGTGTGTGTGTTCCAAATGGGGAGCACCACAGCTCTATTTATATTCTTTCGTTCACTTAATGATTAACTCAGTTATGTAGGCTCGAGTAATCCTAATTTAATCTTGTAGGCTCAAGTAACCACAACTGGGGTACTAACGACCCAACTTACAATTTGAGGGGAATTCCTCATGACTCTTATTAGTTCTCCTGAATAGAAACATCGGGGTATAAAGAAATACAAGTGATACTCCTGGTAGGACCATCGGGGACCACAAAATATATATTTAGAATATTCTTCAAAGTTACAATATTTCAACACCCTCATATGTTAATGAGTCAATCCAAATATTCACTCACCTTCATAGATGACTTTTCCAGGTATTGTTACGTTTACTTCCTAAAGCATAAGTCTGAAGTTTTTGACCTCTTCAAAGTATTTAGAGCCTTGGTTGAAAACTAGTCTAGGAGGAAACTCACGATCCTCAGATATCACAATGGTGGTGTGTATGTCAACTCTGACTTCCTCTAGTATTGCAAAGATGTAGGTATCCAGATGCAGCATTCTATTCCTTACACACCATAGCAAAATGGTGTTGCTGAGAGAAAGAACACATCACTGAAGGAGATGACAACTTGCATGATGGAGGCTAAAAATTTGCCACCAAATTTTTTTGGGCTAAGGATCTAAGCTATGCATCCTATATTGAGAATAGGGTGCCAAATAAGAAGCTTAATGGTATGAATCCTTTCAAATCTTGGGCTGGGCACAAGCCAGATGTGACCCATTTAAGGATTTTTGGCTCAAAAGCTTGGGCTAGAATTCCAATTGAAAAGAGGAAGGCTTCGCAACCCTAAAGCCAAGAGTGCCTATTTGTTGGGTATTATGAATATTCAAAAGGGTACAAACTGATAAACTTGAGCACTAACAAATATTTCATTGAAATAAGTGTTCAGTTCAAAGAAGAGCCTTTAGCTGGCAGTTGAAGTTGGAGAGTCCTCTTCACCACCACATCCATTGCTTGTAAGTGAAGAGACTAATGAGTTTGCTAATTCTGATATGTCTAATAATGATGAATTAATTTCATATCCTAACAAACCTATGAGACCAAAGTTGGAATCAAGGACCATTCATGTAGTTGGGGAACTAGCTAGAAATCCTAATGACACTAGGAGGACTAGATCTCAATTTGAGAGTGCCCTTTGTGTGAAAGATCCACTCTTTGATGAGAAGTGTTATTTGATGATAGTATATGATCCATAGACATATGAAGATGCAGCACATGATCCAAGATGGAAAACATACATGAAATAATAATTCAACTTGCTCTAGAAGAACAACACATGGGAACTAGTTAATCTCCCCCCTAGGAGAAAGCTAATGAAGTGTAAGTGGGTCTTTAAAAATAATTTTTTTCTTGATGGTTCAAATTTGAAATATAAAGAAAGATTGGTAGCCAAGGGCTACTCTCATTTACATGGTATTGATTACAATGAGACCTTTGCACCAATGGCAAAGATGGACTCCATAAGGCTTTCTCTAGCCATTGCAGCTTCGAAGCAATGGGAGGTACATCACATGGATGTAAAGTGTGCCTTTTTGAATGAAGAGATTTATATGAAGGAACTAGAAGTTTTGTATCTAATCCATATTTAGTGTGTAGGCTACAGAAATCATTGTATGGGATCAAGCAATCCCCCAGGGCTTGGTATGCCAAGATTGATGGGTTTCTGCCGTCACTGAGTTTTGTTCGATGCAAGTATAATCATAATGTATATTTTAAGCTTATTGCTGTAATCTCACAGATCACATAGGGTTACCAATAATACACATTAATAACAGATATACATAACAGAGACAAGAGACTAGAACAAGTATGTAGAATAACATATTATATTATAGTGAAAGGGTCCATACAATACAGAGAACTGAATTGAGTTCTCATCTGGCTCAACAACCTAATATATATGAATTACAAACAATTACACATAACTACCTGTCAATTCGGTGAACCGACACGACCTTATGTGGCCGACCTAACCTCTAATTAGTTGGCTGACATACTTAGTCGGCTATCGTTCAAGTCGGCTTACCGACTTGCTCCTCCAACACTGATTCATGGTTCTTTAATGATTATTTTTCTCTGAGGATGAACTATTGATTATAAAAATTTCAAATAAAGAGATTTCCTCCTTGAAGGATGCAATGAACCATGCCTTTTCTATGACATATTTGGGATTGTTGAGCCAATTCTTAGGTCTTGAAATTTCTCAATCCCAACATGGAATCAAGGTTCATTAATAAAAGTATGCTTCATATTTTCTCACCAGGTTCAGCATGAAATATTTCAAGTCAATAAAGACTCCATTCCTTTCATGATTTAAGCTTGAAGAAGCAGGTTCTTCTACTATGGTAAATAATACACTATATAGGTAGTTGATTGGGTGTTTGCTTTATCTTACTCATACTTGACCTGAATTATATTATGTAGTTAGTGTGGATTCAAGATACATGGATCATCCTCATGAGATCCATTGGAGAGTAGCCAAGAGGATCCTAAACTTTGTTCAGGGAACAAGGACTCATGGGATTTTCTACAAAGCAAATATGACTTAGAGCTAGTTCGATTTACTGACAATGATTGGGCAGGTGACAACATAGATCAAAATTCTACCTCAGGATATGCGTTCATGCTTGCAAAAGGACCAATTAGCTGGTCAAGTAAGAAGCAGAGTTCCATAACACTCTCATCTACAGAGGCAGAGTATAGAGGAGTTGCAAATGCAGCTACTCACTGTTTATGGTTGCAAGAAATACTTGGAGAATGTGGTTTTGAATCATAGTTTTCAACAGTCATCTATTATGACAATCAAAGCACCATTCAAATATCCACTGATCCGGTTCAAAGATAAAGAACCAAGTACATTGAGATGCATATGCACTATATCATGGAGCTTGTGCATGATGGTACCATTGCTCTACTCTACTGCACATCTTCAGAACACATAGCAAATATCTTCACCAAAGTATTCTATGAGAAGACCTTTAGTAATCTCAAATCACTGTTGGGGATCGCTGATCATGTGGTGAAGAATGATTGATACCAATATTTCCAACATTTTGTTTCTTGTCCATGTTTAAGGGAGGACTTTCCCACTGGGTTTTTGCCTCTTTCCTTGGTTGTATGGATATGCAGTATGTAAAGGGTGACTAAGCCTTGTTTCTAGGCCCTATAATTTTCTGATATTTACTCATAAAGTCAGGCTTAAGCCAGGGCGGGGGACAGAAGGGGGGGGTGTTAGAATAATCAACCCATAGTTACCCATATTTGACATTAATTAAATCATTTTGTCTTGTTCCTAGATTCCTAGATTCCCTCTCTATGCTAGTTGACTTCTACATGTTCCTAGAAGCCAATAATTGCTAAACTGGTTCATGGAGCACTTTGGAATAATATTGGAAACATATTTATCATGTATTCTTTATTTATGGTTATTTAAAGTGCATATCTACATTTTTTGAAAGAATCCTTGCTTTACAACAGTTTTAAAGGATAAAGGAAAAGCTAGTCTAGGGGAACTTGCCTTGTTTTTTTACCACATCATCCTCCTTCCTTTTATCCAAGAAAAAGCATGAATGAGTTGTCTTACCACCACTTATTATCTTTCCCACTTTCTTTATCTAATTCATGAGGATATTCATGGATTTGGAAAGTCCTTTTTGCACCTATGGAAGATTTGAATTGATTTAGTAAGCCTGCTTTTTGACCAATTCGAATGGAAACCTAGTGCTTTCGAATCTCTCATGTAATTATATATTTTAGCAGCCTATTAATTCATATGGTTGGATTATTNAGTTATGCTCCAATTTCAGTCTCCTTTTGTGTGAATTTTGCATGTTTGATTAGCAATTTTGTGAGTGTAATTGATCTATCTCTTGGGTTCAATTTCCACAATAAAATAACTTCCAGTTTCTTTGTTGGTGATCTCAAAATAATTACAAAGGAGGATGATGTTGTCAATTGTGGTAAGGCATATTTTGGATTATATCCAAAATAATAACATAAATCATATTTTAAATCACCATTTGAACTTCATAATGAACTGCAATTCAGTCCCACACTAGTTGGGTTTGTACTAGATAACTTGGAAGAAGAAATCATGCAAATGTATGAACACAATTAAGATCTCTATTTTCCCTTGTGTCATAATGAAGAAAGTTTTTACATGAGTGAGCATGCAAATCCCACTATAATCATTGAGGAGAGCCATGAACCATATTATAACCTTGAAGGTGGGAAATAAGAAACAAAGATCCATGAAGAGGAGTGCAAGTCACTACAAGGTATTTGCAGTGAAGAAGAACAAGAATTTTCTGATGAGCATGAAAATAAATACGTTGCAACTATGGGAAAATAACAAGGATCATCCTTTGAGTCACCAGCTGAGGATCATCATGAAGATCATCCAAATAAATAAGAAGAGGATGTTTTTCCTCAAGAAACCCACTCATTTGCATGGCCTTTGAAGATGGGAAAAGGGAAGTTCAATGATGACTTGATCATTTTGCATGAAAATATGGAATTGATGTCAAATTCCTTTTGGAGAGTTGCATCAATGGAAGAATCATATTATATTGGATATTTCAAATCCCTTTGGAAAGAAATCACAATTCTCAAGGTAACTTCTTACATTTTCTTTCTTATAGATATCATTTAATGGAGCTTGTGAATATTTATCATGGTGCATCTCTAAGGGATGCAAATGAAATTGACAAGCTCAATTATGAGTTGGAATCCACTAAGGTTTATGTTAACAAAAATACTCACCTTCTACGGACATAATTTGTTTTCTTAGCTTGAATTCCTAACACTAGAAAAAGAGAGTCACAACAACATAAAATAACTTTCCCTAAGATCAAACAAACAACTTTAATCAAATAATTTTTACCTTTTAAAATCTAGAAATTTTTATCTCTGAGTGTTCAATCTCCAAAAATCTCCATAGATATCTAATATCCATATCTCCAGGAATCTCCTGCAAGACAAACAGTGCAAACACAAAATAGATCAAAGTACCAAGAATATCTATGATCCTATGTTGATGACCAAGGAATCCAACAATGAATATAGTGATTCAGACACAATAATATTCATCAGAAAGAAAATTTCACTTGCATTAATAAAATAGAGAGAGATATTACAACCAATATCCTTGGTGTTGAGAATTTCTTCCTGAAATGAAATTTTCCTTGGAGATTTATCCTTTCCTGCACTTTTCTCACCAAGATTAAAAAAATTTAGCCAGAGGTTTTGTACAAAAGAATAATCTTTTTCCTCCTCTCCATTGAGAGTGAACCAATATTTATATCCATGGGAGGATAGAAGAGGTTGAGGATCTCATGGGTGAGGTGGAGGGAGGATCCTATAAGGATGGATCTCGAGCTCCATGTGGTCCACGACCTTAGGGATCAAACTCCATGAAGTCAAGCCTCGAGAAGCCTCTTGAAGCGTCTCTTTTTTTCTTTTAAACTTGGAGAACCTCTCTTTGTTAACAGGGACATAGCGTTACCAAGAGGTCACCTCCTTTTGTATACAAGAAGGTAGAAGTGGCACCACTCATTTCCCAAAAAATATGAGCATTATCGATATGGGAAGTGCACTTGATCACGAAGAAAATGCGGTGGTGAAAAAATGGGCAATTGATTAATCCTTGTCCAACTTTAGCTTCAGAACTTGAGGATTTAATGCAAACATAGGTACTTTAGTCTAATTGTATAGCACCGATGAGATAGTAAGATCATGTTGAGCATAGTTTTTTTTCTCATTTCAAGCTCACTAAAAAATGAGGTGGATCTCTCGATCTTACTTTTCATTTTTCATGCTCTGGTTAAAACATGAAAAGTGGTTTGATCTGAGTTTATCACTTTTTTGTGCTATGGATTCAAACATGAAAAAGGTTCCAAGCATTATTTTGAAACTTCAATCATGCTCGTTAAACCTAGAACTAAGTTTTTGAGTCAAATTTTACTTCTTTTTCAGACTCATTACACCTTTTCCATAAAAAAAACCCTTATAGAGTCCTCTTTAATCTGTTTTTGGACTCTTAAAATGTAAAATATTTCCGAGTGAGCTTGTCTTCTTTGTGTCTTCTCTGTGCTTGTAAAAGGACTTGAAGAGTCTTTTTTCCGACAATAGTTTAACCATTTTTTGGTTCGGATTGACTAGTTACAAAAATGGTACACTCTAGTCATTGAATAGAAGAGTTATCTAAAGTTTTATTTTACAATTTTTTGGGCCTCGGAGACTAAATAATATGAAAGAGGACCCCTTGAATTCTTCTTCAGTTTCATTCAAAATATCTAAAAGGGAATGATCCCGAGTTTACTTTCAATGGAATCGTTAAACTAAGCACTCAGAGACCATCTTTTGGGTACAAACCACTCCTTTCCTTGGTTCGAAAAAAATATGAGAATGGACTTAAGGCTTATGATAAGATACAATGAGTGTTTTTTACCCTCTTTGAACTCATACAAATTAAAAGAGGAACTCATTCAGCACGATGGGGAAAGTAAGGGAATGGAATTTTCATTAGCATAATGGCAGTTTAGTCACCTTTGAACATGGCACTTGTCTGCATCTCATTCAATAAATTGGGTATCCATATTGCTTCTGATTTTATCCAATTTCATGATTCATGTTACTCCTTTGAGTATTTCAAATAATGCATTGTCCATCGTCGCATTATGTCCTGATGTACGCCTCGTCAAGTTAATGCTTCCAAGTCTTCGCTCGTTTTGCCCTATGTTCAAAGGAAAATTGTGTTGAGATGTTTTCATCTGCAGTAAAAAACTACCTTTGAGTCAGTCATATGGTTACTTCAAACTCAAATTCCATAAATTAGTTCCAATTTTAGTGTCGTTTATGTGGGATTCATCATGGCCCTCCTTTAACGAGATTATTCCTGTCGACTTCAACTCATATTTAGGGAATTGGTCTTAGAAACATCATAGTACCTTGAGATATGTATACATAAATCAAATATTTCATTGCTTTTGAAAATAGGTTTACATCATTAACCTTTGATCAAAATATTCATCAGAGTATTCAACTTCAGATCATTTATTCACATTCATATGAATGTACTAGAGTACCTTGGGAATCATCAACATTAATGGTGATCTTGCTCGTAGTTGTTTACAGTTCTCATCATTGACCGGTAATCAAGTGACTTCAACAATGTTCAAATTCAAGACATTATTCACATGGATAGAATTGTACTTTGTTGGAGACAAGATGAAGACCCTAGGTTTTTTTGTTACTATTAGAGGAAATTTGGATGAAAAATTGGTATGTATGGGAGGCCCACACTCTCCATTTTTGTATTAGTTTCAATGTACTTAGTTTAATATATTAGATATAGTATTATGTTTAATGTATTAGATATATTATTAATAATGAGAAGCATTTATTGTGCTCTTTTTGGCCTCATCCATGAGGTTGCTTTGTAATTCTATAAAAAGGCATCTAGCCTCCTAATGAAGGATAACTTTTCATGTGCTATTCTTGTGCCTCTCTTTGTCATATTGTTTTGTTTCTCTTAGTTATTTTTGGTTCTAAGTATTCTTTTGGAGGCTCCACTGAGAGGTGAGGCTCTCCTAGCCTCACCTTCGATCTTTGCTATCAGATCTTGCCCTTACTGGCAGATAAAAAATGGGCCTCCGAAGGAAAATGATAAAAATGCAATGTAGGAAAATTTTTATACTATTTCACTTTTATCGAATCTGCCGAGGGTTATTTCACTTTTATCAAAGCTACCTTAAGTATATATTTTGTATTAAAATAATTTTATGAGGACGAAGTTTGATGTAGTGTTTTCACCCAAAATAAGGAAATAAAATTAAATTGGCAATTCCATTTTAAAAGTTATTTGACCCAACTTTTCATGGTGTAAAGTATTATATAATCGCATTATATATTAATATTAGTTAAAAGTTATTCAACTCAAATTTTGTTTTGACAGTTATTATAAAATATTAATTATAATATAATATTATTATATATTGGTAATAATATTAACTAGTATTACTCTCATATATTGGTCATGTATTATCTAAAGGATGGATGTGTATATTAGTTATGATATTAGTTAAAAGTTATTGGACCCAAATTTTGACGGTTATTATTAAAATATTAAATATATTATTGTTATTATATATTACTTATAATATTAATTACTATTATTATATATTATATATTATTTATATATTACTATTATTATATATTAGTAATATTTTTCGACCTAGTTAAAGTTATTGGACCCATTAATGTTTTTGGACCTAGTTAAAGTTATTGGACCCATTAATATTTTTTGGACAGAGTAATTATTTTTAACCGAGTTAAAATAATTGGTCCGAGTGATATTATTATACATTAGTTATGATATTAATTATTTTTACTATCATATATTATATATGGGAGAAGTATTACCTGAATCAGTTAGCATATTAATTTCATTTTAAATATCCAAGATAATTTTGGGGAGCTTGGGAAATGGGTAGACAAAAAATATTATTAAAAAACTTTACCTATCCCCAAATTTAAATTAAAAAATTGTTATAGACCTAATTTTAAAGAAATTTCATTTGGTAACACATGATTCCATGGAATTTGAATTAGGGTTGAAAGACACATTTTGAGTTGAAATTTCCTCTAATAGTGCATTGGTTTCCCCAGGTTGCGATGGAGTATTTGTATGAGTCCCAGCATGGATGCACATTTGTATGGTCGTGCATGTGCTCAACTTTGCATTTGTATGACATAGATCTCTGTTGTATAATTGGTAGCTATTTCCAATTTTGAGTCTTCTTCACATGGATCTACACTGTATTCTAGTAGCCATGATTGTTTATATCTTACATGGATCTACAATGTATTGGTCAGCAGCCATGTTGTGATTCATATGGATATGAATCAAAGCGTAAATGTATTACATATTGAGCTTGGATGATGAAGATATTTGATCAGTGGACTCTTGCCTCGAAGTGATAACTTGTTCCTACAAAGCTCTCACCTATCCTATCCCTCTAGCCTCTTGCTTTTAGGGGAATTTGGTACACACATTTATCGTAAGTGCTATACAATGAGACTAAAGTACCTATCTTTTCCTTAAATCATCAAGTTATGAAGCTCAAGTTAGACAAGGATCAATCAATTCATCCCTTTTTCCATGTTGGCTACTTTTCTTAACTCGAGTAGCCCAGGTTCTGCACAACCCGCCAACCCAAAAAACACCCAAGATACCAGCCCAACAAAGCAAGCCTCGTCAGCAACACCTACAAAGTAGGTGCAATCTCATTCGAGATATCTCTTTGATGGGTAACTGCAAGAACCATGTTTCCACGATTGTCGATGGATTATAGTCCCTTGGTGCATGACCAAGGAGCTCGACCAAGCCGAGAGGAAGGAGACATTCCCGCCGAAATTCAGCGCCCATTGTGCATCTATTTTACTAGCTACTAATGGCACGACACATATTCAACCTTAGTCCTTTAAACATGACAGAATGTAAAAGAAATATTTCAGACAGGCGTAGTATATAGGGGCGCAAGAGAGCTTGCACCATACACATTAAATAACATTCATAGCAGTGCACAGTTACCTAATCATGCATTCAAGTTCTTATTGACAGGGCAACATTCATTCAATCATAACAAGACTTGCATCAAAAGCATAAACAAACAGAAACATAAACATTCAAAACACCAATCACCCATTCAAACACAAGAGATAACGTGGTAACCCATCTAACAAAAACCACCAAGGTGCTCTTCATCTGGCATGAGAAAAGGATATAGCACCTTGCAGTCTATGGGATGCAGAATGATATTAGGATACATCTTTATGGCTCATACTTCTGGTTCTGATGCTCTCTGTCTTATTTCTCCTAATATACTACTACCATCTATAGATCCGCACACATCTTGGATTGACCTCTCTAGCATATACACCACTTTAGAAGAGCTTCTCTTCTAATGCACTAACTCTGACTGCATCCTACAGACTTTCGGATACTCTGCTACTCAGATCTCTCTACTTCTCTATGCTCTCTTAGATATCTACCCTCTGTAACCCTTCACAAGTAACTATTGAAAATCCAACCTGAAATGTAGTTACAACCAACTAAGATGTAGTTGAGACCAACCCTTTTACCATTGAATCCCTCCTATTTATGCTATTTTACATGACCACATAGGGTCAACTGCATACAGGCAATCTGTTAACTGTCACCATCACCCGCCCCTTCGGTTATAGCTGTGGTGATCATGAATTGACACGAGGCACTAACGGCCTTACTTATAGTGTGCTTCCAGTCATGTGGCATCCAATGACTTAAGTCGACTTTAGCACCCACAATCACCCTATTGCTTTTGGCTATTATTCTGCACTTGTGCTACCATTTTACCCTGCAACCTCTTCCTTCTGTGAAGTTTCTTGCTTCCACATAGGTGACACCTTTTGTGACTACTCTTTCTTCTGCGAATCTTTCCTCATTCGCGCAGCTTCCTTTGTTCACTCTTTCTTGTGCTTGCACTGTGAACTGACTCTTGCGCTTATTTCCTACGCACTTTCGCCAGGCCCAACAGGCCCCCAACACTCACATGTGGCTCGCCCTGAGGCACTAAGAAGTGGACATAGGTGGCACAATATGTGCAACCGTTGTTTTTTTCTCTTTTCTCCTGATTCCTCTCTTACACGTTTTTTAACTTGTGTGTTTTTTTTTGGCGGTGTTTCCTACACCGTGGCCGCATCCTATACTTAGAAAAAAAAATTTAGACGTTGAGGCTTGGGGTTATAAAATTTATTCTTTGACCTCTTATGAAGAGTCTATGTCCATATGTTTTTCTTGTGTATGCTCCGAGGCTTCTTGATGGCTTTCTTCTTGCTCCTCTCCATCTTCATGTCTGTCTTCATTTCCCTTTTCATCTTCTTCTTTTTCCTCTTCCTCCGTTTCTTCTTCCTGCACATCCTAGGGTGCATGTTTCAGTGCAGACTGTTCTACGCCTCCAACCTTCTATTAGAGTTGGGCCAAAAACTGTCACAGGTTTCAGTCGATATTGCTTGCACATAATATGCCTAATACTTTCTCGTTGTAGAAAGAATGCAAGCCTCACATCGGCCTTACACTTACTATCCTTGTTGTCCCAAAGGTTTTGGAATGGCATGCTGAGGATCTCTACTGGGATATCCATTGGATGATAATCTAGTGGTGGAGCCCATACTACAAATGATAATAGAATTAAAATCCATGAGAAGTGAAACTTCATCGTGGGATGTTCCTGCACGTCACGCGTTTGTCCATCAGTTCGTTCAGGAGGAACTGGGACTGGTTAATGTGCATTCCTTACACACACTTTTCTGCTAGCTCTAATGTTGTAGCAGTGCACTCAGTAGGCCTCATCTTGCGTAGGACCTTACTGCACAAGATTTTTGTTGCAGCTCTTACAACATTTTCATCGATAGAGCTAAGGAGGAAGCACTTTCTGCCATAGAGAAGCTGGTACTTGGTCTTCATGTCATTCTTGTCTAGCATTTCCCTGTCCTTGTACAAGTATAGGATCAGGTCTATTACTTTCCACCAAAGGCCTATGATGGCCGAGACTAGGTCCATCATTACCTCATACGACTTGTCTAGCCAGAGGTCACCTCCATGGAAGCACACTAGTAGTTGCTTGACATACGTCGACCGGGATAGAGAGGCCGAAATGTGGCATAAGGAGCAAGTATAAGATACCTTAATGCTCCAATCCACATGCAGACTCCTTTACAAAAACAACATTTGCATTCGACGGTTCATCGGGCTCTGCGGTCATGAATTGATCTCTGGACAACTCTTGTTTCCTAGTGTCATAGTCTTCAAACTTCAATTCTTGGAGTTAGGGAGTGATGGGATTTTGTGGTCGTGTGACACCCTCTAGAATGATGGGATCTTCTAACAATTCCAGTATGTCCATGGGCACTCTTACAGTGCCTGGATTCCTTAGTGACACATACAAAGGCGACAAGTTATTTTATTCATTAGTTAGCTCTACTTTTGGAGGTGATGGTGGTGGTGGAATTGGGTTGTCTCTACGGGCCTTGGGTATCTTTTCTATGGGGCCAAAGGAAGCAGGGAGGTATGCACTCAATGGGGCTCTGGCTGTGAAAATTTGGGATCTGGTCAGTTGTATTGGTGGTTGGGTTGCGGGAACCTGCGTCAGCTGGCCTCCTGCTGGTGGTGGACATGGTGGCCTTTGTGGTGGTTTCTGTGGTGGCTTGGGCTTAAACCTGGGTCTTCTTCATATTTTTGGTGGCCCAACTGGGCTCAGGGATGTAAGGCACCTCCACTATTGGGTAGGGTAAAGCTGGTGAAACAGTGGAGTCTTTGCTATCACTAGATAGCTCAATAATCATGGGCTTCGACTCTGAGGGGGGGTTTTGGTTCACTCAGCGGGATAAACTCTCTTGTTTCTTCGCACAATAAGGAAATGCAAAGGTTACAATGACAGAGGTAACTACTTTTTATAGGCGATTGGGCCCCCCCAGTTATGACTTGCTGCAATGATGGACCATCTGATGGGGCACATGGGCTGATCCTTCGTCGCCTTTACACACACAATTAGGTTCCATTATGTACTTGTCAGGGTAGTTAAGGGTAATATGACAGATGGGACCAAAAATCCCACCGCCATTCTCCTCAAAATTTCCAAGTTAATGCTATTGAACTTTTACTGGCACCAAATATTTTTGGAATTATCATGCATTTAACGGGTCGTTAGCATTTGCTATCTATTTGCCACTTCCCATGAGTTGTCTCTTAGCCAGTTCATTGGCGGTTTTACAGCGCACCATTTTTTTTTGCTTGCTACTACGCACCCTGACCTTATGGCACCATTGCGGTATGGTTTTAATCAGCTGTCGTTGATCATACCTACAACTATTGTTCCATCCAGCTTATGTAGTTTTAATGCGCCTGCTTCAGTAATGTGCGCAACAACATATGGTCCTAGCCAGTGCATTTTGAGATTTCCTGGGTGCTTGAGAAACTTACTATCATACATCAAAACAAGTCCGCCTACCTTGAACTATTTTGTTCTGATGTGGCGATCATGCCACGCTTTCTGCCGCTATTTTTCCACATTTTGGTAGAAGCCCGCAATGAAGCATTCTTCCTCCAATTGAATTAGCTGCACAATTCTTTCTTCTATAGCATCGCTATCTGTCATATATGTTAGCACAAAAATTTGTAGGCTTGGAACAATGTACTCCATGGGAATGATTGTTTCTTGTCCATAGACTAAACGGAAAGGAGTGTATCCAGTTAGTCATTTGCATGTTGTTCTATGAGCCCATAATACTGCTGAGACTTTATGGTCCCAGACATCTCTACGAACATTGTAGACCTTGTTCAAAGCATTTTCCAGTATCTTATTGAAGGCCTGAATAGTTCAATTTGCTTGAGGGTGTTTTCTTCTTGTGTTGGATTTGGAATTTTGTAGTCAGTTCAACAATTAGCTTATTTACAAAATGCGTACCTTGTTCGATGATAAGGATCTTGGGGAAACTAAACCTTGTGACTACATTTTCAAACAGAAACTTTGCCGCACTTGCGGCGGTGCAATATTTCACAAGTGATTCTTCTACCCATATTGTCAAGTAATCTATAGCAGTTATAATATAGCACGCACCAGTCCATTTCCTTAGCGGACTAATAGGGCTGACAAAATCCACCACCCATTTATCAAAGGCCTGTAGTGTAATTTGTGGCGCAAGTGGCATTTCATCACATCATGATGGTTTCCCTATTCTTTGACACTTATCACAATTGTGACAGTATTTCCTTCTATCCATATGTACATTTGGCCGCCAGAGTCCAACTTGCAAACTCTTCCGTACCATTTCCTTCCCGGTGTAGTGTCCTCCTGGAACACCCACATGCGCTTTAACCATTACCCATTTCCTTTTATGATCAAAGACGCATCTGCGCAGTATTTAATTTTATCCCAACTTATATAGTTGTCCCACAATTAGCATGTAGTCTGAGGCCTTGAAAACTAGTTGTTTCTTTTTCCATGTCGAATAACCTTCAGGTGCATATCTTGTATTCAATAAGTGTATAATAGCATCAAATTATTTATCAACAACATCGATAGCAAACAGCTGTGCATCAGGTAGATTATCCTCTAGTCTGGTGGGTTCCTCCCCACTTTCAATGCGCAACAAGTGGTCAGGCCCAACATCCAGTTGGCCTGGATTCACAATGAATTCAAAGTCGAATTCTTGAAATAGGAGGAGCCATTGGTAGATCTTCCCCCCCAAAACTGGCTTATTGACTAGGTACTTCAACGCAGAATGATCAGTGAACATTTTGAAGTGTCCACCCAATAGATAATGTCTAAACGTTTGTAGTGCATAGACCATTGCAATCCCTTCTTTTTCAGTTGTGGTGTATTTTTTCTCTGTCGTTGATAGTTTCCTGCTTGCAAATGCAATTGGGTGGTCAATTGCACCCTCTCCTGGTTGGGTTAATACTATACCAAGCGCAATTGATGATGCATCAACATGTACATGGAATTCCTTTTTCTAGTCTAGGAATATTAATATTGGCGCAGTAGCCATTTTTTTCTTCATCTTATCCAAAATATCCTGACAGTCTTCATTCCACTCGAATTTGGCATCCTTATTCAGCAACTTCTCCATTGGGGTGGTTATCTCCGCGTATCCCCTAATAAATTTTTGATAATATCCAGTATGTCCCAATGTGGATCTGAGTTGTGTGACCGATGTGGGCAGAGGCAAGTCCGAAAGAATTTCCACCTTTACGGGATCGGCCAGGATACCGTCGCGGCATACCACATGACCCAATAGTACACCAAATGGTGCACAAAATATACATTTTCTCAAATTCAGCGCAATTTGATACTGGCGACACCTTTCCAGCATCATGCACAGATTCTCAATATGGTCTCTTACCAGACCAAAGACCGTCCAGTCATCAAAATATACTTCATGAAACTTATGAATGAAATCTTTAAAAAAGAAACTACTAGTCTATAAAAAATAGCAGGGGCGTTTTTAAGGCCAAAGGGCATTACTATGTATTGGTAGCATCCCCATTCTGTTACAATTTTTTTTGTGGAGGTCCTCTTGTGCAATTTTGACTTGATGGTAGCCCAAGAATCTGTCTTTGAATGAGTACATTTCTTTTCCATCGACGCTTTCCAAGATTTCATCTATGAATGGTGTTGGGAATGGATCATGTAAGCAGGCATTGTTTAGCTTCCTAAGTTCGAAACAGATCCCAACCTCTCATGTCACCTTTTTGTCCTGGATCACTATAGGGCTTATCTACTCTGACTCTTCAATAGGTTCAATGATTCCTGCTTCCATCATGCGATCTAGTTCTTCTTTCACTTTTTCTTTATAGCGTAGATTTTTCCTGTACGGGTGTTGTTTTACTGGCCTTGCATTAGGTTTGAGCGGGATTTTCATTTCACCCAAATCTCCTACTATCCCCTTCATTTCCCTGAAGTTCATTGGGAATAGGTCTTGGAACTCATGTAATAGATCAATGATTTTTGCTACTGTCTCTTCGTCCCAATAGTCTCCAATGTTAGCAAAATTTGTATTGTCCTCCGACCCAATGTTAACTTTCTTAATCTTTAGCGGCTTAATGAACTACTCACTAGAAATGCTGCTTCCTTATACTACACGTGATCCTTTCAAATCTGTGATATTAATGTTAGTTGGATCATCCTTTGGGTCTCTAGAGAGGTTATAGCAGGTCATCCAGTGTTGAACTGTCTCATAGTATGGGTTGGAATGCGCAATGCAAGGTTGATAATATGCTACCTCCAGTGGGATCTCAAAGAATATCTTCTCCTTAATAGTGTTCAGTGCAATATCAACTATTGGTTTCTCATCTATGAACAAGAATGCGTATGTGAAATTCTGTGCAAACTTTTCCCATTCCCTTGTTTCCTGACGCAGCTCCATGGATGTGTACCAGCCTCTGGGTTCCATTTCAAGAGTATGGATAAAGTGGTGAACCCACTCCTGGCGCAGGTAGTTCAAGAACGTTGCAGAACACTGTTGCAAGTGTTCAACAGGGTCTGATAACCCTTTATACCTTTGCGTCACAGTTGTGACCTCATCTTTGAACCTTACTTCTAGTAGCCTTCTACACTGTGGCCATTTAGTTATCAAAAATTTGTGCATACCCCACCATCGTGCGGGTGTGGCTTTTAACGTAAATTCCAACACATATAGTCGCTGCAGTTCCGTTACTAGCTCCTCAAACTCTGTTAAGAATGTTGCCAAATTAGAAAGTCCTTCATATGTGGGTAGTGGTCGCAACTGATTTCCTACTCATCATACAGACTTAGTTATCCTGACACATCTCCTCATAGAGACTTAATGTAATTGCTTCTGCCAGTTCTCAAGTGCCTCCCCTGAGTTTGACATACATGAAGTCATGTAGCTCCAGCTCAGGTTACCATATGCAGTAGGATTAATGTAATCTTCCTTAAGGGAAGTGACATTATAGATGTTTTCAAGGTGATCACCTTGCCCTTCGTTGAACACAGATTCAACGTATCTTTGTCCTTCCAGTGGATCGAGGGGCGCAACTACTCTTATCTCCTCATCTTGAAATGATAGGGTCCTTCTTTTCAAATTTATGATAGTTTGGTTTTCCATTACCCAATCAATACCTAGCAATGTGGGATATGGGTTAGTATCATATACTATATTGATGACCTCGAAGTCCGCAAAAGTGCACAATCCTTCAATATCTACTTGGACTTGACTCAGCCTACCAACGGGAAGGACATTTTCTTGATTAGCAAGAATCAATTGAATTGGGAACCATTCTAGGGGCATCTTTCCCATTATTTCCCACATCTTGCGTGTTAAAATGTTAACATCAGATCCCAAGTCAAGGATGATATAGTCCATGTCATAATCACCAATTTGTGCGGACATCCTGAGTTTGCATCTCGTTTTGATATTTGTCTTGACACTGTTAACCTTCTTTGCTGGCGATTTTTCCTCCAAAAGCGTTTTGATAAGCACTTCCAACTCTGCAAGTGCATCCTATCTCGAATTAGTGCCAAACAAATTGACAGGAATGGTTTGAGTCTACTAACCTTATATGCACTCTTGCTTACAGTCTGTTGTTCGAATATCTTTTGGAATCTCTCATGCATATCTTTCACTTAGCCTGAGGTAGTTGGTTATTTCATTCCTATGAACTATGGGCATACATCCATGAATATACACTTCTAATATTGGACATCAAGTGGTGCTTTCTTCTACGTGACAGGTCGGACCTGCGGTTGTGCTTGTTTCATAGGTTCCGTCTGTGTATCTTGGTCTGCACCTGTCGCAACACTTCCCCTTGTTACCACTGCTACATTTGGTTCTCATGGTTCTGTGTCTATCATATGTATGCTGGCATTAGCATTCGGATTGAGAGCATTCAGCATAGGATTTTCTGTTGGGTTAGGTGCTTCAACCTTCTAGGATTTCCATCGAGCGATAAGTTGTGGACATTGCTCCACATTGTGCTCTTGTTTGCAATATGAGCAAGTATTCATAGGTTCAGGGAAGTCTCTATCATAGTGGCCCTGCACTCCACAATTATAGCACACCACTGGCCCTCTTCCTTGGCCAAATCCTCCTCCTCCTTGACCCCTATAATTTCCACCCCCCCTCAACTAATGTTGATGTGGTTGTGGAAGGTATTACAGTTGCTCGTACTACAGTTGATACAGGTTATATAGGCCCGTATTCTAAAATTGTGGTGCCATCTAAAATTGCTCCATGGGCTAAAAATAAGGCACAACTTGAAACTGAGGCACAACCCATTCAATCTTTATTTGCTCCTTAGTCTTCATTAGATATGCATATACCATTTTCTCTCTCATGAGTTGGTAGGCCCTACAATATTTTTCATCATGGCCTAGAGATTTACAAAATTTACAATACAGACTAGCTGGGGTACATACCGTCTTCTATAGGAACATATAATGTACATCACGATGTCCTCTTATCTAGAATATGTTGCACCAGGGAATCCCTTGGGTACTTGGTACGTTTGGCACACCGAACAAGATGTAGTTCATGTAGGTCGGGAAGTCATATTTGGTATGTCCATTGGTCTAGCATTGCATATACCAGAGGTCTTCCTGCACCTCCTTTACTCTTTTTATGTCTTGGAGTTGAATAGTCAGATTAGCCAATTGCGACTGAATCTGTATCATTCCTGCAGTGCCATCTCCAATAGATGAAGGTTTTATCTTCATTTCCAATTCCAGTGCCTCTGTTTGCATTGCAATATTTTGCTGCATGAGTGGTCCTCTGATGTGTGACAGTAGCACAACAATAAACCACTCTTTATGCTACACATCCAACATTTGGAAGCTTACTTTGACCATTAGTGTTTTGAATTGCTGGTCAAAGTCCCATACAGTTTCTGCTGGAGCCTTCTTAATCTCCTTGATCTTGATAATACATTGGGACTTAGATTGTGCTTTCTAAATTTCGAGATCATTGCACGCTGAATCTCCTCAAGATTTTTCTATGGTGTTCCGATTGGTACGACAAAAAACTTAATGAACCAATCCAGTGCACGACCCCTCAAGGTCTTGATCATATGAGCTTTATTTATATCCACATTATGGACTAATCATACCATCCAAATAGATTCATAGAGGAACCAATGCTGCTCTGGGTCTTCCATTCCATTCCCATTAAAGGTGGGAAATCTAACATCTATTTCCACCATTAGGGTGGTGTTGGGGTTGTTCACCGAATTCCCTAGACTTACTAGATTTACCAGGATCGTTGATGGGCTTCCTTGCACACCAGTATTGACACTAGGGCTACTAGTGTTCATAAGTGGTTCAGGTAAGGAACTTCTAGGTCTCACTTTAGGGGATATTTCAGGAATGTCGTAGTCACGTCCTATCCTCGACGACTCTACAGACTCTCCCAATTCTGATCTCTCAAAAATTGAACTATAATCCTCCTCTTCATCACAGGATCCTTCATATAGGTGCGACCCACATCCATATTCACCATCCCTAGGCAGGCTATAAGCCCTCCTACCTCCTGCTACCTTCCTCTTCTTTCCCGAATGGAACCTCCTTCCGCTCCTTAGGAATCCAGTGTCCAAATCATCTCCTAAAATTCCTTGGACCATTTGTTCTTACTACCTTCCATATTATTCCTAAATCTTGCACAACATATCCCCCTCAAAGACTACGCGACTCAATCGCTGAGTTGTAAAATACCCTTTTCACAAAAGAGCATTTTAATCCATAGGTTTAAAGACATAAGGTACCTTCCCTGAGGTCCTTGGAAAAAATGTCTCTCTGCCTTGCTATACGAGTTTATCGCTTCAACAACGAACTTTGTAACATACCCTTCTAATATGCTATCAATCCAAAAATCAATAGCTCTTGAAATAGGGTTACTTACTTGTGCTACTTCTTGTGTCAATTGGTTGGTCCAGTAAGTTACTCCTCTTCTTTGGAAGTCATCCCGTTGGGATGATGACTCTGATTTCCATTCTTGTATTATAATGGGAAACTCTACAAAAAAAGTTTCATGGATGTCCGAATATAGATATCACTGCAACCAGTTTCCACGGCTCAGTCGTGAACCATCGCTTTCCTTCTGTGTGAATATCAATGTCTTCGTTTCCATCCACTTCTTGAATTCACTCTTGGTCAGATTGCACAACATTTCCCTCAATTTGATCAATAGGGTCCTGACAACATAAGCATTTGTTGGCTACTTCTCCTAACTTGCGCGACCCAAGTTTTGCACAGCCCGTCAACCTGACAAACACCCGAGATACCGGCCCAACAAAGCAAGCCCCGTTGACAAAACCTGCGAAGCAAGTGCAATCTCACCTGAGATATCTCTTTGATGGGGAACCACTGAAACCATGTTTCAACGATTATTGAGGGATTATAGTCCATTGGCATGTGACCAAGGGGATTGACCAAGTCATGAGGATGGATACATTGCTGTCGAACTCTAGCGCCCACCGCACATCTATTTTACTAACTACTAACGAAATGACACATATTCAGCCTTACTCATTTAGACATGATAGAATGTAAAAGCAAGCTATTCGATAGGCACAATATACAAGGGTACAATAGAGCTTGCGCCATATACATAAACTAACATTCATAGTAGTGAGTAGTAATCTAATCATGCATTCAAGCTCTTATTGGCAGGGCGACATTCATTCAATCATAATAGGACTTGCATCAAAAGCATAAAAAAATAGAAACATAAACATTCACAACACCAATCACCCATTCAAACAAAAGAGATAATGTGGAAACCCATCTGTGAAAAATCACCAAGGTTCGCTTCATCTGCCATGAGCAAAGGATATAGCACCTTGTAGTTTGTGGGATGCAGACTGATCTTAGGATATGTATTTATGGCTTAGTATTTTTGTTCTCATGATCTCTGCCTTATTTCTCCTAATCTATTGCTACCATCTGCAGATCCACACACGGCATGGATCGACCTCTCTAGCATCTGCAACGCTCTACCAGATCTTCTCTTCTACTTCACTAACTCCGACTACATCCTGCAGACTTTCGACTACTCTGCTACTCAGATCTCCCTACTTCTCTCTACTCTCTCAGAGATCTACCCTCTATAACCCTTCACAAGAAACTATTGAAAATACAACCTAAAACATAATTACAACCAACTAAGACGTAGTTGATACCAACCCTTTTACCATTGAATCCCTCCTATTTATACTATTTTACATGGCCACGTAGGGTTGACTGCATATGGGAAATATGTTAACTCTCACCATCAGCCGCCCTGTTTCCAACTTTCACGCACCTGGGGGGGAACGTGGCAGAAATATTCAAGCCAATTGGTGTGTCCTTGAGAGAAAGTCTAGAGTCAAGGCTGTCGCCTTGTTCTTGACTCCTTCATTTAGGAAAACTCCTAACGAAGCCAAGGGGGGTATACCCTACGAGTTACTAAGGTTGGTTACTTAGATGATGATGGTATTAAACGAGTAAGTTTTTTAGGAGTTTTTATTTAACAATTGTAAAAAACAAATAACATGATGAGATAATCACAAATAAGCATGAAATGATACCCAATCACATATAGATTGAAAGAAATAAATAGTTTACCAGTGCCTTAAAATGGAGTCGAAAATAATTAAGAGTGCTTGCAAGTGCTGGAGTGAATGTTGTGCAATTGTATCTTGGTATTTAAAATTAATGTGAAAAGATGAGTGAATTAAATGGCAGGGGGACTCCAGATATACCCAGGGGGTACCTGGAGTATGTCCAAAAGTAACAACTTCTACGACTACCTGCAAGGAATGTGTGGGCTGAATGGATTTTCTCAGACTGTGTTCATAATACACCTGCTAGGATGTAACATAGATTGACGCCTCGAGGTCACTGTCCAGTAGTTCCCACTTCCTTTGGGTATTTTTCCACCGTTTATAGTTTAATCAAGGCATTGGATTTTTGCTTGACTTGGTTAATTTGGAAAGTGAGTCCTAATTATTCTAGTCACTCATGTTGCTTTTGATGCAACTTGACTAATCGAACGAACAACATCTAAGTGTAGATCATACACACTAGAGTCTTGTCAATTTTAGTAAATTTTAAGGGCGTGTTCTTGTTAAGAGAAAAAACCCTCCAGGAATCTCTTTCGGTCCAAGTGGACCTCAATCAGGAAATCAAGGAGGGGTTAATTTTACTCCTTGCTTATGAAAAGTAACAATGAAAAAGCACACACAATAGGTTTTCTAATTAATTCTACCACGATCCTCTTTCACCTTTCGGTTCAATTGGGGATTCATGGGATAAGCATTAGTATTAATTTGATTTCAAAATATGGAACAATGAAAAATATTATCAAAGTATACAATCCTACATGACAAGACTAAGCTAGAGCAAAAAAAGGGAAAAAATGCAAAAAAAGTGAAACAGATGCAGATCCCCCTTGGGGGGATGGGGACTGGGCTCAAAAAATCCTACTCGAAGTGATTCTTTTTTATTATTAAGGGTTACAATATCAGCAAACTAATTCTCACTTTTTTCCTTGTTATCTAGGATCCAAAGGATTACAACAAGCTTAAAAACAAGCACAGCGTTGGGGGAAGCCTCCAGGAAGCTTCGGTTCGCCCAAGAGTCGGAAAACAGGAAAAGTATCCTTCTCTTTTTTGTTAAACCTGCTAAAAAACAGAGAAAAATTAAAGTAAAAAACACTTGAAAATTGTTTTTGGTGACCACACTAATTACCAGAAAGAAACTAAGTTAAAAATTGTTAAAAAGGGCTAATTTAGTTTTTTGAAAAAAGGAACCAAGTAAAGAAAGATTTCCTTGGGATCTTGGCTTGTTTTTTTGGCAGCCAGTAAGATATGCACTTTTCTTGAAGAATTTGAAACTTTAAATAACAAAAAAATGAAACTACCTTGTTAGCAAGCTACCAATTTCCTTTATAATGCTTGCAAAAAAGAGGGTAATTTCAACTAGATCTCTTCAAATGTAACTTTGCATGCAAAATAGAACTGGATCTATATATGATTTTCTTAATGAGATAGATCTAAGTGATAAGATTCTTTAATGGTAACCAATTTGAAGAAAAATTAAATTTTGAAGGAGGAAGAGGAAAAGAGAAGTGCTTGTTGCTGAAATAGATCCGCAAAAGAAACTTGTCAGTGAAGCACCGAGTGGCATAATCTTCGCAATATTTATTGGAAAACTAGTGGAATCAAACTTGAACCAAAACTCTTCCAATCATGGAAAACCTGAAAGCTAAACAACAAATCCTGCAAACAAAACCATTAAATCTAAAGGTACATATGAGAAATAGATGAGANTATTAGCTCATTCAAACATATGTAGCAAAATAGGAGTAAGTAAACTTACTTACAATGATCTATTCCTATGATTCCAATAATCATTTAGGCAGACAACAGTTTAATGCATAAATTGAAAAAATAGTAGTTCACCTCAAAAGCAACTTGATAATGATGATCCACACATGAAAAGTACTCCACAATTTATCCTCCAAAGATTCTCTTTTATTCCAACAAACAAAATGATCAATACAATATTACACAATAGAAATCCTTTCTTCCCAGCTCTAACTAACTTGGAAGAGGAAACAACTGCTTTATTTATAGCCAGACTAGCTAGGAGGGGCACATGCCTGACTGAAAGAGAGACTAAAGCTGACAGAGAGTTAACCCAAGCCTAATCTGATGATGAACCGAGTCTAACTAGACTAGAACTGTAACTCGGAGTGACACCTCACTCAGTGAATGTAACCACCCATCAAACAACTCCCATATTGATCCACGCGTGTGGAGGAGAGAGAAATGAGGGCACAACCCCTAGATCTGCATGAGCCTGTTAAGCTCCACTTCAGCCCTGATACATGCCTTCAGTCAAGGAATGGGAACTCCTAGTCAATTTGAAGCCGATGAGACTGATTTCAATCAAATCGGACCAAAATCCATTGATTTAGGAATTTGGATTTGCTCCATTATTTAATTAATTTTTAATTAAATTAATTAATATTTGACTTTTTTGGATTTTCTCACTTGAGTGATGGAAAAATAACTCAAAACTTAGGAAAAGTGAGTTTATGGGTTTACCGGGTGCTTCGAGTTAGAAAATGACCACCCCCATGACTGAATATGACTTTTAACCCCACTTTTATTACAAGACCAATTTTTCCATTTAGACTATTAAAAAATACCCTAAGTTTTGTGGAAAAATTAAAATTAAAAATTAGAAAAAACAAAACGTAGGGGGACTTAGCACATGTTCATATGACTTGACCATAATTCCTAGCATGTTTATACATTGAAACGCAGACTCTAATAACCTCAATAGGCCTAAATGCCAAGCCGAACACCACAACTTTGGAGGTATTGAGTGAAAAACTCAGAAAATATCAGTCGTTTATTCAACAACCAATAATAACCAAGGGAAAAAACACTCTAGGCTGATTGGATTGACAAATATAGTCAACGAGACCGAGGATTTTACATACACTACTATGCTAGAACATTTCATTACAACTACCCCAACGGGGTATGAACATGTGGTAAATAAAAAAAACACTTCCCAGAAGCAAGTCTGAAGGTCTTCTGAAGTCCGAACAAATCATCTTTGTCCGGTTCACCAGGCTCACTTGATAACAGCGACTAACTAAAAATTAGGTGGTAACATCTAGCTCCAACTGTGGGACATGTGCTCGATTTGGTCATAGGGAAATGAGAGGATACGAGAACACTAGAATCTCTAGTTTATATACCCTATAAAAACATCTCAACTTGACAAGAAAACCTCAGTAGCAGAAGCTTTATATAAAATCCAAATGAACCATTAAGCTGATTTATTTAAACAAAATAAATGTAGCTAATTAATGAAAGAAAATTTTTATTATAACTAAGTACAAAACAAAAATGCAGAAAGTAAATGCTATCTTTTAAGGAGCTTATTTTCCTACTCTAAGCATGATATAAAAATGTTAGGTGTAATAAAAAATCCAATGAACCACCTAAGCATTTTATTAACATAAAAAAAATTCCTTGTCTTTGGTTACAAGCCAAAGTAAGGATACTTTATTTAGAAAATGAAAACCTACGTGATGATCTAGAATGGGCGGGATGGATGGGAAATCATAGGCATGAATAATGTCGTTAAAGTTCTTCCCAAACTAGTATGTGCTCACGCATGCTGCTTCTATCCATGACTGGATAGGACTAATATAGCAGTCGACACCATGAAGCAGGTCAACAACTCCATGGCATATATCAAAAAGGCTTGTTAGATGGTAACTCTCCATGTAAGCCCCAGGCTGCTCCAAATCATAAGGGACCTTTGAATTAGAAAATGCAGGCTCAGGCTAACCCTCCATCGGTTGTATCAAATTTGACTCTTCGATGCATTGCCTCTCAAAGTATTCATTGCTAATACTTGTGTGTGTTTCTAGATGATATGGATATGAATGATTATATGAAAAATTATGCATGCTCCTCTTCCATACCGAGACCTCCCCAATATCCTAAGTGAACACTCCCTTCTGTAGACATGTCACAGATAGGATTTTTAGTTAAACCTTTGAATTTTTTTGAATAAGCACTCCCTTCTCTAGGCATATCGTAGATGGGTTTTTCCATAAATTTCCAATAGTCATCATCCCCATCCATGTCATATGTGGGGGAATCTTCATCCATGGCATCATGCTCCTACCTATCCATGTCTTCCTTGTATTCATAATGATCTTCTTTAGAATATTTGGTTTCAAAATGTTACAAGGAAATAAAATTTCCAAACCTTCATCAACATGTGGAGAACAAGGTCTAGTGTCATCACACACCATACTGATCTTATCATAAGTTTCTTTATAGGCTTCTGTAATGGTTTCTTCTTGAGGTAAATCTGGAGAAAAACTGTGATCATTATCAATAAAATAATCATGAGAACAATCCAACTTTTCAACAGTTTCTATTATGATATCATGAAGAGGATCTTCATTATTATCCTCAATCGAGGAAACTTTATGGACATATTCAATGGGATCACTTGGGATTTGTTGCTAAATGGGTTCCTGTAGATTTGTCGAATCTTTATTATTTTCTATTAAAGTGATATAAGGATGGTTTTCAACAATGTCTCAAAATAAGGGTTCTTCAAGAAACTCTTCAACGTGATTTTCATGGATGTTCCTATCTTCAGAATCTTTCCGAGTATTGAGAGATACGTCATATTCTTTAGTAAGCCACTTAATTTCTTCCTTTCTTAAATAAATTAGAGGGACTTCCACACATTCGACATTTTCTATGAAAACACGAGGAATTTCTTTGATGGGAATATCATGGATCTCCTCTTCACTTAAATATTCAAGAAGTGATTCCAAGTCTTCAATACTTTGTATCATGGAAAAAGGTCGATCATATGTTTCCATGTGATACTATGTCCCATATAGGTAGAAGGTAAAGATGTTTTCAAGGAATTTTTTCAAACCATTCATACTACCCCTCCCATCATGCCACTGCTCTAAAAACATCCAAAGGAAGCTTGGAGATGAGGTTATACATTTATTAGGAAGGCCCTGATAGAACCAACAAAAGGCTTCACCTTGAAAAGTAATAGCAAACATTTCCATCATATTGTCTTCATAAAGAACATTGGAGTCAGCCATCAACTGAAGGAAATATTTGACATGCCAGATGGCAGAATCACCATAATTTCCATGAAAGACTGGAAGCCATTTATATACATCTCCCACACCATGACCAAAGTTATGAAAACCCAGGATGTTTGAAAAATCGATAGGTTGAAAAAGTTCAACTATTTGGGCACCATGCTACTCCTTTAATTCATCCATATCAAAAATTAATAGTATGCATTTGATATAACCATTAAACCTTGTACTAAATAGGTGGAGCTGTCAAGTGATGAGCTTTAAAGGTTTTAATATGTCACATGGGCTCATCAACACACAACAAAACTTCACAAGTTTATGAGATAACAGGGTTTAATCCCTTCAATGGAGTAGCCATGTGAAAAAGAAAAATAAGCATTTATAAATCTTTCACAATTTTTTTTTTCACTTTTCTTTGTAAAAATAAAAACTGAAAAAAAATTCAGTGGATTCGCTAGATGAAAATTAAATATCTACTCTAAGCATTCATAAAAAAAAGCAAAAACAAAAAGTAAGAAAACAAAACTTGTACTACAGGAATAAAAAGATTTATCCCCAACAACGATGCCAAACGATGTTACTGCCTTTCACACACCTGGGGGGGAACATGGCATAAATATTCAAGCCACTCAGTGTGTCCTTGGGGGAAATTATTGAGTTAAGGCTGTCACCTTGTTCTTGAATCCTTTGTTTAGGCAAACTCCTAATGAATCCAAGGGTGGTAGACCCTATGAGTTACTAAGGCTGGTTACTTAGATGATGATGGTATTAAATGAGTAATTTTTTTAGGAGTTTTGATTTAACAATTGTAAACAACAAATAACATGATGAGATAATCACAAATAAGGACAAATTGACACCCAATCACATATAGATTGAAAGAAATAAACAGTTTACCAGTGCCTTAAAATGGAGTCAGAAATAATTAAGAGTGCTTGCAAGTGCTGGAGTGAATGTTGTGCAATTGTATCTTGGTAAGTTTTAAATTAATGTGAAAAGATGAGTGAATTAAATTAGGCACGGGGACTCCAGATATACCTAGGGGTACTTGGAGTATGTCAAAAAGTAGCAACCTCTACGACTACCCACAAGGAATCTGTGGGCTGAATGGAGTCTCTGAGATTGTGTTCATAATACACCCACTAGGATGTAATAGAGATTGGCGCCTCGAGGTCACTGTCCAGTAGTTCCCACTTCCTTTGGGTATTTTTCCACCATTTACGGTTTAATCGAGGCATTGGATTTTCACCTAAGGTGGTTAATTGGGAAATTGAGTCCTAATTATTCTAGTCACTTACATTGCTTTCGATGCAACTTGACTGATCGGACGAACCGCAGCCAAGTGCAGAGCATACACACCAGAGTCTCATCAATTTTAGTAAATTTTAAGAGCATGTTCTTGTTAATAAAAAAGACCCTCCAGGAATCTCTTTCGTTCCAAGTGGAACTCAATCATGAAATCAAGGAGGGTTTAATTTTACTGCTTGCATGTGAAAAGTAACAATGAAAAAGCACACACGATAGGTTTTCTAATTAATTCTACCACGATCCTCTTTCACCTTTCGGTTCAATCGGGGATTCATGGGGCAAGTATCAGTATTAATTTGATTTCAAAATATGGAATAATGACAAATATTATCAAAGTATACAATCCTGCATGACAGGACTAAGCTAGAGAAAAAAAAGGGAAAAATGCAAAAAAGTGAATTAGACGCGGACCTCCCTAGGGGGATAGGGAGTGGGCTTGAAAGAGCCTAATCGAAGTGATTCTTTTTTATTATTAAGGGTTACAATATCAGAAAACTAATTGCACTTTATTCCTTGTTATCTGGGATCCAAAGTCTTACAACAAGCTTTAAAAAAAGCACAGCGGTGGGGAAAGCCTTCGTGAAGCTCCGATTTACCCAAGAGTCGGAAAATAGGTAGAGTCTCCTTCTTTTTTTTTTAAACCTGCTAAAAAATAGAGAGCAATTAAAATCAAATGTTCCCAAAAACACTTTAAAAGTGTTTTTTCTCACCACACTAATTACCGGAAAGAAACTAAGTTAAAAATTGTTAAAAAGGACTAATCTAGTTTTTCAAAAAAAGAACCAAGGAAAGGATCTTATTAACTAGATCTATATATGATTTTCTTAAAGAGATAGATCTAGGTGATAAGAATCTTTAATGGTAACCAATTTGAAGAAAATTTAAATTTTGAAGGAGGAAGAGGAAAAGAGAAGTGCTTGTTGCTGAAATAGATCTGCAAAAGAAACTTGTCAGTGAAGCACCGAGGGGCATAATATTCACAATATTTATTGGAAAACCAGTGGAATCAAACTTGAACCACAACTCTTCCAATCACTGAAAACCTGCAAGCTAAACAACAAATCCTGCAAACAAAACCATTAAATCTAAAGATACATATGAGAAATACATGACATTGCATGAAAATAATCTTATTTAGCATGCAAATATTAGCTCATTCAAACATATGTAGAAAAATAGGAGTAAGTAAACTTACTTATAATGATCTATTCCTATGATTCCAATAATCATTCAGGAAGACAACAGTATAATGAAAAATTGAAAAAATAGCAGTTCACCTCAAAAGCAGCATGATAATGATGATCCACACATGAAAAGTACTCCACAATTTAGCCTCCAAAGATTCTCTTTTATTCTAACAAACAAAATGATTAATACAATATTACACAATAGGAATCCTTTCTTCCCAGCTCTAACTAGCTTGGAAGAGGAAAAACCTGCTTTATTTATAGCCAGACTGGCCAAGAGGGGCGCATGCTTGACTGGAACAGAGACTGAAGCTTATAGAGAGTTAAGTCAATCCTGATATTTTGATGAACTGAGTCTAACTAGACCTAAATTCCAAATCAGAGTGACACCTCACTCAGTGAACTGAACCACTCATCAAACAACTCCCAGATTGATCCACACGTGCGCAGGAGAGAGAAAGGAGGGCACAACCCCTAGATCTGCATGACTATGATAAACTCCACTTTAGCCCTGATCCATGCATTCAGTCAAGGAATGGGAACTCCTAATCAATATGAAGCTGATGAGACTGATTTTAGTCAAATCAGAGCAAAATCCACTGATTTAGGAATTTGGATTTGCTCCATTATTTAATTAATTTTTAATGAAATTAATTAATATTTGATTTTTTTGGATTTTCTCACCTGAGTGATGGAAAAATCACTCAAAAACTAGGAAAAGTGGGTTTATAGGTTTAGTCGGTGCTTCGAGTTAGAAAATGAGCACTACCATGACTGAATATGACTTCAATTTTTCCATTTAGACTATTAAAAAATAGCCTAAGTTTTTTGGAAAAATTAAAATTAAAAATAAAATAAAAACAAAAATTTGGGGGACTTAGCACATGTTCATATGACTCGAACATAATGCCTAGCATGTTTATACATTGACACACAGACTCTAATAACCTCAATAGGCCTAAATGCCAAGTTGACCACCCCAACTTTGGAGGTATTGAGTGAAAAAGTCAGAAATTATCAGTCGTTTATTCAACAACAAATAATAACCAAGGGAAAAAACACTCTGGGCTAATTGGATTGAAAAATGTAGTCCAAGAGACCGATTCTTTTACAAACACTACCATGACAGAACATGTTATTACAACTCCCCCAAGGGGGTATGAACATGTAGTAGATAAAAAAAACACTTCCTAGAAGCAAGTTTGAAGGTCTTATGAAGTTTGAACAAATAATCTTTGTTCGATTCACCAGGCTCACTTGATAACACTGACTAAGTATAACTTAGGTGGTAACACACCCCTTCAACTACAACTGTGGTGATCATGACTTGACACAAGGCACTAACACCTTACTTACAGCATGCTTCCACTCTTGTGGTATCCACTAACTTAAGCCGACTTCCGCATCCATGATCGCCCTGTTGCTTTGGGCCATTATTCTGCACTTGTGCTACCATTTTACCCTATAGCGTCTTCCTTGTGTGAAGTTTCCCACTTTCGCGCAGGTGACACCTTTTGTGCCTACTCTTTCTTCTACACATATTTCCTCATTTGTGCAACTTCCTTTATTCACGTAGGTTTTCTTGCTTGTGCTTGCATTGCAAACTGACTATTGCACTTATTTCCTATGCGCTTTCCCCGGGCCCAACATTCCACCAAAACATTTTCTCCATAATCAAGGTGTGGTACCCATATCTCTAATTCTCATCTTCTTTGGGAAATTAGTGGCACCACCGCTACCTTCTTGTATACAAAAGAAGGTTCCCTATTGGCAATTCTCTGTCCATGTTAATAAAGAGTGGTACTTGAACTTTAAAGGAAAAAAAGAGAATATTCGAGAGGATTCTCAAATCTTGACTTCTTGGAGCCTCATCCCTAAGGTTGTGGACCACCTCAAGCTCGAGACCCATACTTGTAGGATTCTCCCAACACCTCACCTACAATGTCCCTAAAATACATACATAAATAAATAAATTCGTAGGATAATAAACTGTTCGATCTTAAGGACATCTTCATTTTTACTTTGGAATAAAATCTTGTCCAAATAACTAATGTTAGTATTATTAATCCTCCCTTGTCCAATTTGGTCATATGTCTAAATTAAAAGGCATGTCTAAATCAGGAGTCCATCCAGTCTATTTTTAGTCACTAGCACCATTGGGTCCACTTGGCCCAATTGGGGAACATGTTCTAGTTACTAAAGTGTGGGAAACACAAATTGAGGCCTACGTCCACTGATTTCACTTGCATGCATCAGTTTAGGAGCCTTCCAGATCAATCACTACAAATTAGGACCCACTGGTAGTGCTGATACCAACCAAGGTTAGTTGAGTTGAGTTGGTGACTAGTCAAGCTCAGTTAGGATCAAATTACATTCAGTTCTAGTCCTCTACATCCAGTTAGCTCTAGGTTTGCATGGTTTCATGTAGGAGAGGTGCATTTCCCACCTACCTCAAACATTTAGGCTTAGTTAACACTGAATTAGAAACTTGAGTCATGATTTAGAACTCTGATGAACTTTGATAATTATTTAGAGAATGTCAGTTAACCATTCAGTCCTCCGATAATGATTTAGACAAGGGAAGTTAACCATTCGGTCAAGTAGAGTCTAATCAATTCGAATTTCCTCACATGGATTAAAATTACTTGTGGCTATTTAGCCATTGTACTTCATTTTAATTATTATCTAATTACTTTTGATTAATGAAAGAATTCACAGTTGCAAGCATTTTTTCATTGTTTCGTTCTTCCATTGTTGAGTAAATTGTATGATCTATCTTGTGAGTTGTGTACAAATCTATGTGCTCAATCTAATATGGTATCAAAGTAGAGGTCTCAGGTTCAATTCCCCTAAACTATGCTGGAGGAGGGGTGTTGGACTATCGGTACAACCTCCACATGGTATAACTACCGCAACTCTGGGAATATAAAAACAAGTGGACTAACCGTGACTCCTGGTGATGGGGCCTTGTGCTGGTTTTCAAATGTTCATCAAAATCTACAGGCTTTGGTGTAACAAAAAAAATTACATGGCATCAAAACCTCGGCAGGACAAGGTACTTCTCCTACTATAGATCCATACTTGGATCATTTTGTTTGAGCAAAATTGCTCCTTCTAGTACTGCACCAGAAGCGGAGAATTTACCACTTAATATCCGAAGTTAAGGAATTGTTGATCAATCTTGCTTGATCAACTATGCTTTGAGTGAAGGAAATTAAAAAAGTGCATACTGTCAACCTTATTTTGTCTATTTGATTGTGTGATTATATTTTTATCATTCCTCTTCACTACATTCACTACAAGCAGCTCACTCTCCTTCATAGCATTTTCTACAGTAGCCCAGTCTTCTCCACTGCAATCTATATAGCCCCTCCAATGGAGCTCCTCGCTCCTTTTAGCTATCACCAATGGAATGAGGACATAGAGATGCAAATACACTCCAAAAGAATCTTCAGACTCACAAATGGAGGCAGAGAAAGAGATAATTCATTATGTTGATAAATAAAAGTATTGGAATAGGCTTGATGAAGCCTACAAATGTTTGTGCCTCTCAATATCTTGAGATATTCTCTTCCACATCGATGTATTGAAGACTACCAAGGAGGATTGGGATAAGCTCATCTCCTTATTTGACAAGAAGGATGATCTGAGGGTCTATCAACTGGAGAATGAGCTGATTTCTCTTCATCTAGCCAATTTCAAAACACTCAATGGCATCTTCACAAAATTTAAGAATCTAGTGTTCCAATTGAAGTTGTGCAAGGTTGAGAAGGAGGATAATTAAATAATCCTTTCCATTATCTCCAAACATGGTTCATATTATTCAGTCTTTGTATCAACATTTCATTCTGTGAAGCTCTCTACTCCAAACTAGAAGATTCCTACTCTTAACTCTTTCATTGAATCTCTCACTCAGGAGCATGACAAGCTGATCCAGGATCATTCGATCTTCCATATATCAAGAAATTGTTGTAGGAGGAACTAAGGTAGTGAATGATAAAGGGAAGCAAAAGGATGAGTATCATGTAGAGAAAGGGCAATAAAAAAATCCTTCAGTTTTGAAGAGAAGTAAGAAGAATGCCAAAGAAAAGACACTATGTTCTTACTATGGAAGGGGCTTTCATCCAGAAAGCACCTGTATGAGAAGAACCATTTATGAGATGTCACTTCTTTTGAAGAAACATAACATTACTGTACCTACTAGCGCAAGGAAATCTGACCATAGAGAAGAAACTAAAGAGCATGAAGAGAGATGCGATGCATTGAAGGCTAGATGCTCCACATCACATGCCTTCCTCATTGATTCTGGAGCCTCCAATCATATGGTTGCATCCAAAGAATCATTCTCTTCCTTGTAGTATTTTGATGTTCCTAGTATTCATATGGGCAATAGCAGTAATGTTCAAGCCAAAGGGAAGGGTTCTATCAAACTTGAACATGGAAAGTTCAAAGATGTGCTTTATGTTCCCTCCATAGTTGCAAACCTATTATATGTATACCAGATGACTCATACTGGGTCTCCAAAGAGAGTCATATTTGGTCCTAACTTAGTAGAGATCACATATATCTCTACTGGGAATATCATAGCGAAGGGTGCTACAAATCACTCCTCTAAGGCATACAAGTTCTCACACTTCATTCCATTTTCATAACCAGTGCACTCTCAACAAAAACTTGCAAGGGAAGGTAAAAAAATTTCATCTACTTCTTTTGCAGTTTCTACTAGTATTGCAGATCCAACTATATTAGTTTATGAGATTGAGATTCAGGGTGATTTAGGTCTAGATCCAATCCCTCCTTCCAAATTGAAAGGTAGGAAGATGAATGGAAATACATCTAACACTGAGAAGGGAAATAACCATGTGCTATGTCATGCAATGTTACCTCCTTTATAGAGATGCAATAGGATCCTTGTAAGATTCTAAATGGCAAGGGTTTAGTCTCACTACATTGAGAAGAATAGAGATGATCATACACCTCTTCATCCATCAAGAGACAAAGGTTACATTCCTCCTTCCTTCCATCATCAATTTGGGAGAAGATAGAGAAGTCTGCATGCCAGGCCGCAAGATACCTGTGCACAGAACATCATGCATGCTGCTTCGCTACATAACAAAGATTACAGCAACACATTTTCAACTTTTTTCAAACTTGAATCCTGATTCTATCTGCTTAGTTAGAGGGGGGATTTTTTTCCATGAGGTTATTTCCTCATCTCCTTGTGTTGAGAAGTTACTTTAGTTTACTTGATGTAATGGGTTATGTATGGTCTTAGTTCCCAGGGCCCACCAAATTTCCAAGTTAGCATTGAGGAGGGGTGTTAGGATTATTAATCCTCCCTTGTCCAATTTGGTCATATTTCTAAATTAGGAGTCATATCTAAATCGGGACCATCCAGTCTATTTTTAGTCACTAGCACCATTGGGTCCACTTGTCCTAATTGGGGCACATTTCTAGTTACTAAAGTGCGGGGAACACTAATTGAGGCCTACTGCCACTATTCACACTTGCATACATTAGTTTAGGAGACTCCTAGATCAATCCCTAAAAATTAGGGGCCACTGGGAGTGCCAATACCAGCCAAGGTCAGTTGAGTTGAGTTGGTGAGCTCATTTAGGAGTCAGTTACATCCAGTTCTAGTCCTCTATATTCAGTTAGTGCTAGTTTTGCATGGCTGCATATAGGAGAGACACATTTCTAACATACCTCAGTTAGTTAGGCTTATTTAACACTAAATTAGACACTTGAGTTGTGATTTAGAACTCCAATGAACTCCGATAACGATTTAGACAAGTTTAGTTAACCATTTAGTCCTCTGATAATGATTTAAATAAGGTCAGTTAACCATTCGGTCAAGTAGAGTCTAATCAATTTGAATTTCCTCACATGGATTTTAATTTCTTGTGGCTATTTAGACATTGTACTTCATTGTAATTATTATCTAATTACTTTTCATTAATGAAATAATTCACAGTTGCAAGCATTTTTTCACTATTTCATTCTTCAATTGCTGAGTAAATTGTATGATCTATCTTGTGAGTTGTGTGTTGGTCCATAGATCTATGTGCTCAATTTAATAACTAATCCCAAGTTCTCTCTATTGTATTCTTTGTGTGTTTTTCTTATATGATGATGATGTAGACACATTACTATTCTACACTTCGATGCGCTTGTCATTTACCTTACCTTTCTATCTTATTTCTTGACATTGTCGATACTTACTCAGTTTTAGGTCTTATTTTCATTTTACGTGTATTTAATTATTTATTGTTCAGCATGAAGAGGATAACTTACCTCTGTATGTCAAGGGGTAGAGTGGAGGGGTTTCTATCCCTTAATTATTCACTTGGAAAGGTAAAGTTCCTATGCTACAGGGTTTGCTTAGTTCATTTTGAACTAATGCATGTATTCCTATTTAACTACAGGTGACTTTGCCTATCAACCTAGGATTGCGGATGTGACAAAACATAGTCCTAGCATATACAACTATTGGAACCTAAACAATGCTAATCCTATGCTCAAACTAAAGAAGGAAAGGGTTCTGATGCTAAAGGTCACAATACATACTTTGTAAGCTATGATAAGTTGGATTATACTATATGCATGTATTAAAACTATGGTGATGAGGGTTTAAAACTTTGGTTGTAAGAATTTTATGCTTATACTTTAATGTGGAGGGTTTATGTTATTGCATACTTTATGCCATTGAAACTATAGAATATACCTATGCAAATCACAATATGGAAGGGCTTAAGACTATGAAAATGGGAATTAAATTGGTGGCAAAGTTAATGAAGCTAGACTATAAGGTTGTGTCTTTTGATTTGGATGAAGGTGGCGACTAGGTTGGTGCATTTAATACACCTCATGTTGTGCATGTTTCCTACCTTATGCACATCACCAGGGATTCGCTAGTCATTTCTTTAGTCTTTTCTTGGTTTTGGGGGGAGGTCTCATGCTCTAGGTGGGAGCTGCACATACCATATAGAGAAACCAGTTTGCTACCAAAAAATGTTTCATGGATATGCCAAGCTTTTCATGGTTCCACTTTTTAAATTTGGTTCGAATTTATCATTGTTGAATACTTCTTACAATTCTTTGGTTTCGTTGTTTTGCAGGTTTAGGTAGTGTGGGTACTCTACGTTTGAATGGTAGAGATTTTGGCTTTCCTACGCAACCATCCTGGGTAAGCCCCACGTATAGCAAAGGACCTATACCCAATGTTGAACTTGTTGTGTTATCAAATGGTTTCAATTCTGGGTCTGTGAGATGTTTGTTTGTAAAACTATTTAATTCTTTGGTCTGGGATTTGTGGTTCCTTCAATTCGTTTGTGAATTTTTTTAAATGCGACTATGTAAACATTTTTATATGGATATCTAATGTAATGTGATGTTTATCTTTTCAATAGAGACTCAGCTCTATGTTTTGGTTTAACATTTAACTATGTAAAATATTTTTTGTTTTATATCTTTACTCAGTTTTTATTGTGTTTAAAATGACTATTTAAATTTTGCATGTGTTTCTAAATGCTAATAGTTCCATTGCTCTGCAATGCCATGCTTTCATTAATTGATACGAATTGTGAAAATATGGTTTAACTGATGCGTGTGTTGATAAGGATGTTGCTCAATTTGATATTAATGATTGATCATTTATTATGTGAAAGAGCTTATCTATGTTTGTAAGTTTAGATGTGGTAGATTGATAAATTATGCATAGCCTGTAATGGCTAAAACCCGTGTGAATAACACAACCTGTGCAATGTGTTAAATTTTTTTAGCTTTCACTTACAAGATTCAATACTCGGTTTGGTTTGTTTTTAAATGATCTAAGCTAAGCTCTTATGTGATTCGAAAATGGGTCAAACGCTTGGATGGTTTTAATGATTTAATGTTTTGTAGTTTAATTGTTTTTAAAATGTAGTGATTATACAGTTGGGGTTTTAATGGATTCGGCCTTGTGTCACGTGGATAACTTGATTGTGTTAAATTTTTTAATTGTCCGCTTCGTTAATATGTTTGATGTAGTGATTATGGTGTTATTCTTTTAACTCCCTTAATGTGATGCGTATGGGAATGGAACTCTATGTGTTTTTATATTTTATTTGTTGATTGTAATTTAGACAGGTTTGTATTATAGCTTTGGTTTGGAAAGAAAAGAACCGGAAGTAAATCCTTAACATGATTCGATTGTTGGGAAGTGATAAAATAATGTTTATAAGTGTTTTGTATTGAATAGAAGAACTTTAAAAATCATGGACAGGCTCTCGAACTTCACGCATAGAGGTTATGGTATTTGTTGACTTTGGTAATTGTTTTGTAGATTTGTTTGCAGCATAATTCTAATGTTCTATTGTTTAAATTTTAATAGTTTAAATGTTTGTTATATAGATAGGATATTTGGAAAACTAGATCCGAATTTTCGCTGGCAAATGAAACGTGTCAAAACTACATTTATTTTATAGTTTCAAGTTTGGATTAAAAGGGACTCGATCCCTCGACTGAATGTTTATAATTGTTTATTTAATAATGATATTAATGTTTGGAACACAGTTTAAAATGTGTTTGTTTATCACATATTTTAATTACTCTAATTTTTTTAAGCTCGGTTTTACCTTATAATAAGGTCATAGACCTGCACAATATCTTTATGAAAATATACTTAGGGTTTTAGTTTTAGTAAAAATGTTGATAGAGATTTGGTGAGTAGTTTATCTAAAAACTAGGGTTTAACTTTAATTTAAATTGTTTGACATCAATATTTTAAAAACTATTTAAATATAATGCTAAGAGAAATTTCAACTTTAAAACCTACTTAATAATTTAAAGGATGAGTTTTAAGTTTAAACAAATGCAACAACCTGCAACATAAAAATTACCCTAGAAATTTACCTAAGACATTAGAGGTTGAGTTTCATATTTAAACAAATGAAATCAATATGAAGCATGTATTCAAATTGCAGATCTTCAATTGAGATCACAATAATTATAAGTAAAATCTATAAGAATGATTTATAGAACTTGAGAAGCTAGAAACCCCATACCTACAACTATTCAACTTGTTTAATGGAAAAAAACCCTGCACACTTAAACACACACCATTAATAAAAACTAGTTATCTTTGATCTTGGATCTGTTAACTGGATAACTTAGGAACTACCACGTTCCTCCCAACCATGACCCATAAACATTTCCGGTTCTAATTTGGACCCCTCCGAGCTGGCTCCAACATGCAATTAGTCTAGAGCTCCTAAAGGTGGTGCTTCTCTTATTTCGAATATCATGTTCTGTATAAGATTGCTTTCCTTTTGGAAATTCCCTCCCAAAATTACTTAGGAAAACAATGATCACATCCCTAATCCTCCCCTTGGATTGGGTCTTTATAGACAATATTTAGAAAAAGGTAAGTTGTTCTAAAACTTCAATTAAATGAAGAATCCATTATTTTCTTGAAACTAATCTTTAGTTGATTTGTGTGGATTTAATAATTATTTTGTTTAACTTAGGATCTCTTTTACTAGTTCCTAATTTGACTTCTTAGGACTAAATATTTATTTAATCATTTTAGTAAATAATAGATATAGAGAGTCTTTATTCATTATTTATAGGTATCCTTATTTATTTATATTTTATATATATACCTATTATTTTATTCATAATATCTATGAACTATATATATTATTGTTAACATTTCTTTATGCATACTGTAACATGACCTCATTTACATGATGCTTTTATTAGCTTATACTATTTATTTTATCAAGGCCTTAGGTATGATTGGTCAATTAAGTAAGTCAACTCTAGATCCACCTTGCATGTTGGATTACCTCGTGTATCATGGTAGTTATTCAATAATTGATGCAAAGTAGATTCGAAGTTTCATTTAATCAGATTAAAAATAAGTAATATAAGGTCGGTGCTTTTCAGAGTCGTTCTCACTCAACATAATTAATTTCAAGAACTCCTAGCACTATCCCAAGCCCAAGCTCAATGCTACAAACTAGGAGTTACACATAGTGCAATTCTAGATCCTCTTACTCAACACTATTACTAGGATGTACTTCTATAATACACGTATCGATACAATGGACAAGGATCTGATGCTCCATAGTGTATGTTCAATATCAATTTGGAATGCTCCATGGCTTATGCCCAACACTTCCAATTCTTATAATTCATGTGCTCCAGCACTTATGCTTAACACAAAATATCATAACTCGTGTTCTCCATATATTTCTCTCAAAACAAAATATAATAACTCATGTGCTCCAGAGCTTTCTCTCAACACAAAATCTCATCACTCTTGTGCTTCAGGGTTTTCCCCCAACAAATTAAATAACTCAATCATGCATTCATTGTTCAGCACATTTGATCAAAATAATCATCTTAGTATATGCATTTAGGTAAGTCATATAATACATCGATACATCGTACTATGACAATAATATTTGTCCATTTGGGTCTATGCCAAACATATACGATCAAATACATGATAATAAAACATATGCATCGGTTTACACCCAAAATATCTAACTGATCAACATAACTCATGTGCAGTGGGTCCTTCTCCCAATATAGAAACATAAACATCAAAGTAATTCATGTGCAATGGGACTCATTCCCATAATAGTTAAGGTCAAAATTCAGGATATTACATCCGTCCCCTCTTAGAACAACACCATCTCGGTGTTATAGGGACTAGAAATTAAGTCATGAAACAAGGAAGAGTAAGCCTCTCTCATGGTGGATTCATTCTCCCAAGTGGCCTAATTGGCCTCAAACTTATTCCATTGTAGTTTCAACTAGACTATGGTGTGCTTCATGAGCTATACTTATCTTTTGTCTAGAATATGAAGGGGTTCGAGTACAAATTCTCCTTCAGGTTCTACCTGTAACAAGGACCAATCAATAACATGTTTAGTATCATATATATATTTTTAATAAAGATGTGTGGAAAACATTATGAACCTTTATATGAGTGGTAGAGATAATTCATATTCCATTGGCCCTCTCTTGTCCAGTATCTGAAAGGGTCCATGAAATCTTGGTGCCAACTTTTCGCATCTTCCGAAGTTTAATGAGATTCTTTTCACTTTTATTTTTAAGTAAACATGTTCATCGATATGATAATATTTATGTTATCTTTTCTAGTCCACATAATGCTTCTAGAATTCTTGCGATTATTTAAGCTTTTGTTGTACTTTGGTGACTAACTATTCTAGGCCCTTTAGTAAGTCTGACCCTAACATGAGTCGGTCCACTGACCTATTCCAAGTAACCAGTGTTCTACATTTCCATTCCTAGAGTACCTCGAAGGAACTCATATTCATTTAGGTATGGTATCCATTGTTATACTCAAACTATACTAGGTGCATATAATCCTCCCACTTGGTGGGATTGTTCATAACATACATTCTAAGGATGTCTTCAAAAATCTGGTTTACCGGTTTTGTCTGCCCACCCATCTGTTGGTGGTAAGCAGTACTAAAATTTAACTACGTATCTAAACCAGAGAGCAAATATCTCCAAAATTTACTGGTAAACTTCATGTCTCGGTCCGATATGATTTTTTTGGGTATCCCATTCAATTTGAATATCTCCTTTAAGAATATGTTGGCAATGTGATCTGCCTTTCACGTTGACTTAACTGGGATAAAGTGTTCCTCTTTAGATAATTTTTCAAACACTACAAATATGGAATCATTTTGTTTTTTTTCTATTTGGTAGACCCATAACAAAATACATACTAATGACATCCCACTTTTGTTCCGGAATGGGTAACAGTTGTAGTAATCCCGAAGGATGTTGGTGCTCGGCTTTGACTAGCTAACATTTTTACATTTGACGATGAATAATGCTATGTCAGCCTTTAAATTAGGCTAGAAAAAGTATTTATTTACTGCTTATATCGTATTATGGTATCCCGGATGCCCCGAGTAGGGTTTCTGATTGAATTTCGTTAGGATGTTGGACCTGATGTCCCCTCCTTCTGGAACATACAATCTCTCTTTGGACCATAATAGTATGGTATTGTCTACCTTACACTATTTTTGTTGTTGAAACAACTTGTCCTCTTGGATATTTTTGAGGAGTTCAACATAGAAATGGTCAAATCTATTTTCCTTCCTGATCCTATCGTGCAAATCTGAATCGTTCTAGATTAAGGTTACCTCATATAACACATGATCCTTTTGAGTTAAAGCATCGACAATTTTATTCTCCTTTCCTTCATGGATGATTTTAAGGAACCATACTTATTCTAAAGTGTATAAATGTTGGCGAATATTACCAATTCTTAAAACACCAACTATAAAATGATTGGAAATATTTTTCAAAAAATATTTTAATTTCCAAGGATTTTATATCATTTATATAATAATTTGGCGATTTTTAGGGAGAAAATTTTTTACCCCATCAAAATTGGGCGAAACAGGGCTTCAAAAAATGCAAAATGGCGAATCATTTTTGGGAGAAAAACATGGAAAAATAGCCCACTGGGCTAAAATTCACCCCTAAAATTATCCTTGCTTTCCTTTTATATGTTTTATTTCGAAATGGTACTCGCTAAGGAAGGCCAACCATATGGCCTTCCTAGAATTTAGATATGTTTAGTCAAACAAATACTTTAGACTAATATTGTCTATATTTATAAGAAAATTATTCCCCATGAGGTAGTGCCTCCACATATTCAAGGCATGGATAATGGCTGCTAGCTCAAGATCATGGGTGGGATAATTTTGTTCATGTTCCTTTAATTTTCATGACTAGTAACAGATCACGCAATCATTCTGCATGAGGAATTCTCAAAGCGCTTCCTTGCTTGCATCTATACAAACCACGAAATCCCCATCGAGATTCGTAATTCGTAGTATTAGTGCAGTAGTCAAAATATTCTTAAGCTTATGAAAAATTTCCTCGCACTTGGTTGTCTACAAAAACTTGTTTTCCTTCTTTTGTAAGGCATTCATGGGATAAAAAATACCTAAAAATTTCTTGATGAACTTTCGATAGTAACCCTCTAATCCCAAAAATCACGTAATGTCTGTGAAACATGTAGGGTTAGGCCAATCCTCTATGGCTTTAATATTTTATGGGTCAACGAATATCCCCTTCTCAAAAATGATGTCAGCTAGGCGTGTATCCGTGGTTTGTAAAAATAACACTTACTAAACTTAGCGTAAAGCTGGTGTTCTCATAACACCTGTAGTACTATACAAAGATGCTCCTCATGTTCTTCTTTACTCTTTGAGTAAACTAGTATGTTGTCTATAAATACCAATACAAACTTATCTAGGTATTTACTGAATATATTGTTCATCATGCATATAAAATTTGTCGGTGCATTGGTTAACCCAAAATGAAATACTACAAACTTGTAATGGTCGTATCGCATTTGAAAGTTTTTTTTTTATGTATATCTTCATCGCGGATCCATACTTGATGTTATCTGGACTGTAGGTTGATCTTTGAAAATATTTTTTCTCCTCCAACTTGAGCGAACAAGTCATCGATCCTAGGGAGTGGGTAACGGTTCTTGGGGGTCATCTTGTTAAGTTGGCAGTAATCGATGCACATATTTATCATACCATTCTTCTTCATTACGAAAATATAGGTGATCTCCAAGGAGACACACTCGGTTAGATATAACCCTTCTCAATCAAATCTTGTAGCTGCAACTTGAGCTCCAGCAATTCTGGTGCGCTCATGCGGTATGGGTTTTTTGAAGCTGGTACTGACCCTAGTGTCAGATATATGGAAAAATCTAAGTCTCATTTTGGTTGCAATCCAAGTATTTCCTTGGGAAATATATCCTTAAATTCCACGAGAACCATAAAGTCCTCTATGTGTTGTTCTCTCTCAGCTTCTACATCCTAGGTGTTTACTACAAACAATTTGCAACCCTTATTTATACACTTCTTCACTTGTAAGACAGTTATTTATCTAACGGAAACCTTCTTAGGTATCCCTTGAATCTTTGTTTGATTCCCTTGGCTATCCGTGCACAATATTGACTTGTTTAGGAAATCTAGCATGACATGGTGTTGTTTCAACCAATCCATGTCGATAAGTACATCGTACGATCCCAAGGGTAAGATATTCAAATATATTTTAGAGGGAAAATTGTTCAAGTTTACCTGAGATTCTATCACTATTTTCAAAACCTTTCTTTTCGTACCAGTGGCTAATTGTACCAACCATGGTTTCTCATGTTTTACTTTGTCTAGTTTACATGTTTCAACAATTTTGGGTGATACATGGCTTTAGTAATCATAGGGATCAATGAAAATTGAAATAGAAGTGTTTGAAACCTTACCTTCTATTTCGACCATAGTGTCATGATGGCCTTCTTATCGTCCATCAAGTGCTGCATAGATCCGTGGTGTGCTAGCCATGTCCTCTACCATTGGGTCTTCATGTTGATTGTGCAAGACTCCACCAGTATTGTTTGGACAATCTCTGGAATAATAGGGTCCTTGACATTTACAACAACTAACCTACAGTGGAGAAGCCTTGGCTCCTCTATTTTCTGCTGGTCAGTTGGTATTTGGTGCAGACACATTTGGATTTGTACCTGTCTTGTTGAAGTTTCAGTTGGCTAAAAAACTAGTGTTCTATTTTCTATAGGGTGGTCGTTCAAAACCAAGTTTGCGGTTATTTGAGAAGGTCCTAGACCTGTCTTGACTTTTGTTCATGTTATCTTGCCTAAGTTATCCATGCTCATAACAAATCCTAGCTTTGTGTAAGGTACTGTGCAAAGTTTTGGGCATGTCAAACTCAATTCTCTCTCAAAAATTGGGAGGAAGACATCCCAAAAATGGTTGCATCTTCACTTTTTCATCTTTTATGTAAGGAACATAATGTAATAGATCCAAAATTATGTTAATGAAGGAATACATGGTCATGGAGCCCATCCTTAATTCATGAATTTTTTTCACTTTCCTGTTAAAGAATATCTCAGACATGTATTTCTCCTGAAATATTCTGCGAAATTTACTCCATTTGATTTCTTTTACTTCATCCTTTTTGGTATGCTTTAGGTCTCTCCACCATCTAACTGCTTTTCCATTTAAATTATAAATGGCTAGAGGGGATTTCATTTCACTAGAGTAGTTGTGAACTCAGAAGTATTTTCTCATACCTAGAATCCATTCTTAAGCTTTCTCCCCGGTATTCATCTCTCCTTCATAGGTTGGGGATTTTATTTTTTGAAATTCTCCTTGGAGGTTGTTGTCATTTTTCTGCATATTTCTGCAAGGAGAAATTGAATTATCACTGGAAATACTATGATGTTCTCTTTTTGGAAGCTCAGGTGTGTGTTCTTCTTTTCCTCCTTCCGTTGGGCTATTGGCCCGTTTGCGATGATTATTTTCTTTAGTTTTATTGGTTGAATGGGTAGGCTATCCATAAGCACTTCCTCCTGTCATGCTCCAATGTAAATCTTCATTGACTACTTGCTACTCTATTCTTTCATTCATATTGTCATCTTTGAAGCTTTGTAATTCTGCTTTCAAAATCTGCATGATTTTCATTAGATCATAATTTAATTCTTCCACCAGATATTCTTCCCGCGTTGCGGAATTTAGATTTCCTTATCGGTTGTTCTATTATTCTATATTCATGATATGGAATGTTCTTCTAATCCCGCAATTAAACATTAGTAACAAATAATTTTCTATTAGTCAACAAAATTTCAAATACAGTTTTGAAATGTTTATTTCTACAACGAATGTTTGGTAGCACCCATTAGGTATCTTAGTGTTTGAATCTGGGATCTAATACCACTTGTAATGTCCCTAAATACATACATAAATAAAATAGTTGTAGGATAATAAACTGTTAGATTTTAAGGACATCTTCATATTTACTGCGGAATAAAAACTTGTTTGGAGAACTAAGTCTAAGTTTCGTTTGTTGTTTTGTTTCTGTGTTTTTCCTGTATGATGACGATGTCTACATATTACTATTCTACACTTTGATGTGATTGTAATTTACTTTACTTGCATATCTTATTTCTTGACACTTTCGATACTTACTATGTTTTAGGTCTCATTTTCATTTTACGTTTACTTAATTATTTATTCTTCATTATGAAGAGAATGACTTCCCTCTGTATGTCAAGGGGTGGAGTGGTAGGGGTTTTTTCCATTAATGTTTCACTCTGAAAGGTAAGGTTCATATGATACAGAGTTTACTTAGTTCATTTTGAACTAATTCATGTATTCATATTTGACTGCAGGTGACTTCTCCTATGAATCTAGGCTTGTGGACGTGACAGAACATAGATCTAGCATCTACAACTACTAGAACCTAAACAATGCTAATCCTATGGTCAAACTATAGAAGGAAAGGATTCTAAGACTAAAGGTTACAATACATACTTTGTAAGCTATGATAAGGGGGATTATACTGTATGCATGTATTAAAACTATGGTGATGAGGGTTTAAAAATTTGGTTGTAAATATTTTATTCTTATACTTTGATGTAGAGGGTTTATGGTATTGCATACTTTATGCCATCGAAGCTATAGCATATACCTATGTAAATCACAATATGGGAGGGTCAAAGACCATGTAAATGGGAATTAAATTGGTCACAAAGATAATGAAGGAAGACTATAGGCTTGTGGGCTTTGATTTGGATGAAAGTGGTGCCCAAGTTGGAGCATTGAATGCACCTCATGTTGTACATGATTCCTTCCTTATACATGTTTCTAGGGTTTCAATGGTTATTCTTTTGTTCTTTGTTTGGTTTTGGGAGGAGGTATCACGGTTCAGGTGGGAGATGCACATACCATACATAACAACCAATTTTTTCAGGGAATTTTTTCACATGTACTCCAAGCTTTTAATGGTTCAACTTTTTAAATTTTCTTTGGATTTATCGTTGATGCATACTTCTAACAATGCTTTGGTTTCATTGTTTTGCAGCTTTGGGTAGCGTGGGTACTCTGGGTTTGGAGGGTAAATATTTTGGGTTTCCTTCACAACCATCCCGAGTAAACCCCACACATATAAAAGGGCCTATACCCAATGTTGAACTTCTTGTGTTCTCAAATGGTTTCAATTATGGGTCTGGGATATTTTTTGTTGTAAAACTATTTCGTTGTTTGGTTTGGGATTTGGGGTTCCTTCAATTCATTTGGGCATTTGTTTAAATGCGACTGTGTAAACGTTTTTATGTGGCTCTGTAATGTAATATGATATTTATATTCTCAATAGAGACTCAACTCTATGGTTTGGTTTACCATTCAACTATGTAATGGATTTTTGGTTTTAAATAAATATTTGCTGGGTTTTCGTTGTGTTTAAAACGAATCTGTAAATTTTGCATGTGTTTCTAAATGCTAATAGTGCGATTGCTTTGGAATGGCACTTGAGATGCCATGGTTTCGTTAATTGATTCGAATTTTGGAAATATGGTTTAGTTGATGTGTCTGTTCATAAGGATGGTTCTCTATTTGATTTAAATGATTGATCCCTTTTTATGTGAAAGAGGCTAGCTGTGTCTGTAAGTTTAGATGTGGCGTATTGATAAATTATGGGCATCCTATAATGGCTAAACTTTACGTGAATAAAGTAACCTGTGTAATGTGTTGATTTTTTTTAGATTTCACTTACAACATTCAATATTGGGTTTGTTTTGTTTTTAAATGCTCTCAGCTAAGCTCTTATGTAATTCAAAACTGGATCGAATGCTTGGTTGGTTTTAATGAATTAATGTTTTGTAGTTTAATTGTTTTTAAAATGTATCGATTATACAGTTGGGGTTTTAATGGATTCGACCTTGGGTCGCGTGGATACTTTGACTATGTTAAAGTTTTTTATGCTTCATTTCATTAATATGTTTGATGTAGCGATTATGGTGTTATTAGTTTAACTCCCTCAACACAATGCATATGGGAATAGAACTCTGTGTGTTTTTGGATTTTATTCGTTGTGTGTATTTTAGATAGGTTTGTATTATAGATTTGATTTGGAAAGAGAATGACTGACAACCAATCCTTAACAGGATTCGATTGCTAGGCAGTGATAAAATAATGTTTATAAGTGTTTGGTATTTAATAGAAGAACTTTAAAAATCGTGGATAGGCTCTCGTCCTTCATGCATAGAGGTTATGGTAATTTGTTAACTTTGGTAATTGTTTTGTAGATTAGTATGCAACGTAATTATAATGTTCTATTGTTTAAATTTTAAAATATTAAATGTTTGTTATGTAGATAGGATATTTGGAAAACTAGGTCGGTGTTTTCACTAGCAAATGAAATGTGTCAGCATTTCATTTAGTTTATAGTTTTGAGTTTGGATTAAAATGGACTTGATCCCTGGACTCAATGTTTATAATTAACGTTTGGAACAAAGTTAAAAATGTGTTGGTTTATTACAAAGTTTAATCAGTTTAATTTTGTTAATCTTTGTTTGAACTTATAATAAGGTTATAGACCTGTGCAAGATGTTTATGAAAATATACTTAGAGTTTTAGTTTTAGTAGAAATGTTGATAGAGATCTGGTGATGAGTTTATCTAGAAACTAGGGTTTAAATTTAATTTAAATTATTTGACATCAACCTTCTAAAAACTGTTTAAATATAATGCTAAGAGAAATTTCAAATTTAGAACGTGCCTAATAATTTAAAGGCTGAGTTTTGAGTTTAAATAAATGCAACAACGTGCAACATAAAAATTACCCTAGAAATTTACCTAAGGCATTACAGGGTGAGCTTCATATTTAAACAAATGAAATCAATCGGAAGTATGTATTCAAATTGTAGATCTTCAATAGAGAGCATAATAATTATAAGTAAAATATGTAAACATGATTTATAGAACTTGAGAAGGTAGAAACCTCATTCTTGCAACTATTCAACTTGTTTAATGGCAAAAAACCTTGCACACTTAAACACACAACATTGATAAAAACTAGTTATCTCTGACCTTATATCTGGTAACCAAAAATATTGGGAACTACACGTTCCTCCCAACCATGACCCAGAGCCATTCCTGGTTCTAATCCATATCCCATCGAGCTGGCTCCAACATGCAAGTAGTCTATAACTCCTAAAGGTGAGGCTTCTCTTATTTGGAATATCAAGTTCTGTATAAGATTGCTTGGATTTTGGAAATGCTCTCGCAAAATTACCTAGGCAAATAATGATCGGATCCCTAAGAATTCCCTTGGCTTGGTTATTTATAGACAATCTTTAGTAAAAAGGGTAGTTGTTTTAAAACTTCAGTTAGATCAAGATTCCATTATTTTCTTGAAAATAATCTTTAATTGATTTATGTGGATTTATTAATTATTTTACGTAACTTAGGAAATCTTTTACTAGTTCTAATTTGACTTTTTAGGATTAAATATTTATTTAATAATTTTAGTAAATAATAAATATATAGACTCTTTATTCATTATTTATAGTTATCCTTATTTCTTTATATTTAATATATATACTTATTCTTTTATTCATAATATAAATGAACTTTATATATTATTGTTAACATTTATTTATCCATCATGTAACATGATCTCATTTACATGATGCTTTTATTAGCTTATACTATTTCTTTTATCAAGGCCTTACATAGGGTTGGTCAACTAAGTTAGGAATCTTTAGATCCTCCTTGCATGTTGGATTACCTAGTGTATTGTGGTAGTTCTTTAGTACTTGATGAGAAGTAGATTCAAAATTTCATTTAATCAACTTAAAAATAAGTAAGATAAGGTCAGTTCTTTTTAGAGTTGTTCTTACTCAGCACAATCAAGTTTAGTAAATCCTAGCTCTATTAAGAGCTGAAGCTTAATGCTAAAAACTAGGTGTTACACTTAGTGCAATTCCATAGCCCCTCTCTCAACACTAATGCTAGGAGTTACTTGTATAATGCACCTAGGGATACAATGTCCAAGGATATAATGCTCTATATATTATGCTCGACATCAATTTGGAATGCTACAGGGATTATGCCCAACACTTCTTGTTCTTATTATTCATGTGCTTCATATATTATGCTCAACAAAAAATCTCATAACTCATGTGCTCCAGAGCTTACATGCAACACAAAATCTAATCACTCATGTACTCCAGAGCTTGCGCTCAACACAAAATCTCATCACTCATGTGCTTTAGGGTTTTTAGTCATGTGCACATTTGATCACAATAATCATCTCAGTATATGCATTAAGGTAAATCATATAATACATCAGTACATCGTACGATGGAAATAATATTTGTCCATGTGTGTCCATGATGCCAAACATATACAATCGCATACATGATAATAAAACGTATGCATCGGCATACACCTAATATATCTAGCTAATCACCATAACTCATGTGTAGTGGGGCCTTCGCCCAATATACAAACATAAACATCAAAGTAACTCATGCACAATGGGATTGATTCCCATCATAGTTAAAGTCAAAATTTAGGATATTACATCACCCATGAGATCCTCGAACTCTTCTATCCTCCCATGGATTTAAATATTGGTTCACCCTCCATGGAGAGGAAGAAGAAGATTATGCTATTGTAAAAAACCTCTGGCCAAATTTTGTCAATCTTGGTGAGCAAAGTGTAGACAAGGTTAAATCTTCAAGGAAATGTTCATTTGAGGAAGAGCTTATCAACACCAAGGCTATTGGTTGTAATCTCTCTCTCTCTCTGTGTTTTATTAATGCCAGTGAAATTTTCTTTACCATGAATATTATTGTGTCTGAATCACTATATTCATTGTTGGGTTGCTTTTTCATCAAAAGAGGATCATAGATATTCTTGTTACTTTGATCTTTTCTGTGTTTGCATTGTTTGTATTTCAAGATATATGTGGAGATCTAGAGATTTGATATCTATGGATATTGAACACTCATAGATCATACTTTTCCATCTTGTAAAAGGTAAAAATTATTTTATTCAAGTTGTATGTTTGATCTTAGGGAAATTTATTTCATGTTGTTGTGACTCTCTTGTTCTAGTACTTAGCATTTACGCTAGGGAAGGGGAAAGGAAAAGAGCAGGAATATGAAACAAAGCTTGAGGGGAATGTATTCAACCTCTTTCTATCGAAGTTGAGCCACTGAGTAGTTTTACTATGGGAAAGTACCATCCTATGGAATTATGTTTGGAAAATAATTCCGAAAGACTATTGTTGAGCATACTTTCTTCTAGTTTCAAGCTCGTTAAACCATGAAACACTTTATTGAGCAAAATTCTTTCTATGTTGTAATCTCTCTAAAACGGAAGCAGATGCCCCGTGCATTCTTTCAACCGATATTTGATCTCGTTAAAAAATAGTAAGATGGTGCTGAGCATAGTTCTTTCTCCCATTTCATGCTCGCTAAAAAATGAAGTAGATATTTCGAGCTTACTTTTCATTTTTCTGTGCTCTGGTTAAAAAATGAAAAGTGGTTTGAGCTTGTCTCTTTTTCATGCTCTGGATTCAAACATGGAAAAGGTTCCAGGCATTATTTTGAAACTTCAGTCATGTTTGTTAAACCTATCACTCAGTTTTTGAGTAAGATTTTACCTCCTTTTCAAACTCGGTAACCCTTTCCATGAAAAAGAAACCATTATAGAGTCATATTTAAGCTATTTCTGAACTCTTAAAATGTGAAAAGATTGCCGAATGACATTTTCTCATTCACACTTGTAAAAGGACTTGAAGAGTTGTTTTTTCAATGATAGTTTACCCCTTTTTCGGATCGGATTGAATAGTTATGAAAAAGGTACACTCTAATAATTGACTAGAAGAGTTCTCTAAGGTATTATTTTATACTTTTTCAAGCCTCAGAGACTAAATCATATGAAAAAGGACACCTTGGAGTATTATTCAGTTTCATCCAGACACAATAAAAAGGAAAATTACCTTCCCTTACATTCCCCATCATGTTGGATGAGTGCCTCTTTTCTTTTTTATGAGTTAAAAATGGTAGCGAAAACTTGTTCTAGCTTATCATGAGATAAGTCTGTTCTCATATGTTTTTCAAACCTGATAAAGGAGGGGTTTGTTATCAAAATAGGGTCTCTTAGTTTTTAGTTTAACGAGTCCATTGAAAGTAAACTCAGGATTGTTAATTTTTAGAGAGTCTGAACGGAATTGAAGAAGACTTCAACCAGTCCTTTTTCATATGATTTCGTCTCTAAGGCCCAAAAAAGTATAAAATAATACCTTAGAGAAATCTTCTAGTTAATGAATATAGTGTATTTTTTTGTAACTAGTCAATCTGAACCCAAAAAGGGGTAAACTATTGTCGGAAAGATAAATATTCAAGTCCTTTTACGAGCATGAAGAAGACAAGTTCACTCGATGATATTTTCACATTTTAAGAGTTTGAAAAGAGCTTAAAGATGAATCCATAAGTGTTTCCTTTTCATGGAAAGGGTTTAACAAGTCTAAAAAAGAGGTAAATTTTGACTCAAAAACTCAATGCTAGGTTTAACGAGCATGACCAAAGTTTCAAAATCATGATTAGAACCTTTTTCATGCTTGAATCTAGAGCACGAAAAGGTGATAAAGTAAGCTCAAATCACTTTTCATGTTTTAACCAGAGCAGAAAAATGAAAAGTAAGGTAGAAAGATCTGCTTCATTTTTATCAAGTTTGAAATGGGAAAAAAAGTATCCTCTACACCATATTATTGTTTTTAACAAGCTTGAAAATCAGTTGAAAGAATGCTTAGGGTATTTGCTTCATTTTTTAGCGATATGGCAATAGAGAAAGAACTGTGCTCAATACGTTGTTTCATGGTTTAATGAGATTGAAACTAAAAGAAAGTATGCTCAACTTGAGTCTTTTCGACATTATTTTCCCAACATAATTTCAAGAGGCCGGTACTTTCCCCCAATAAAACTACCCATTGGATCAACTTCAACATAGAGAGGTTGAATATATTCCCCGCAATATTAGTTTTATCTGCCTACTCTTTTTCCTTCACTAAAATTAAAACATTGGGATACTACTAAGAAAAGGTTCACGAGAGACCAAGGAAGAAAGAGGATATAAAGGTAGATGAAATGAAGGTTCCAATCCCATCAAAGGATGGAATACTCTCCTCAAAGGGATTACCTATTAAATTTTTACACAAGCTTGAAACATAAAAGAATTATGCTTGAAGGATGGTTTCATTTTTATGCAAGCTTGAAACCAAAAGGTAACTATGCGTGAGGAGTGGTTTTATTTTTTAATGAGCTTGAAACCAAAATAAAACTATGCTCAAGGATGGTTTTATTTTTTAACGAGATTGAAACAAGAAGTAGACTATGCTCGTAGTATTTGTTTCATTTTTTAACGAGCTTGTCACAAAAAAGAACTATGCTCATTAACCTGTTTAATTTTTTAAACGAGCTTGACATAGAATCAGGATTATGCTCATAAACCTATTTCATTTTTTAATGATCTTGACACATATCAAAACTCTACTCCATATTTACCAGCCAAAATGATGTCGAATGGTTGGTATGTTTCCCCCATTACATAAAAATATAACGAATTAACTCGAGTATGATGTCCATATACTGGAGACATGCCCCCAAAGCTTCCCATGATGGGAAGAAGCTATCAATTTACAAATGAGTGAACTCCAACATGATGTCAAGAGTTGAAATACATGGCCATTGAAGGGGAAGGAAGCACAAAAACATGAGGCACATTGATGACTAGGATTCATCTGATGGTTGGATTTAATAAAGGAAAGTTGATGAATGGTCACAATATTCCCCTCATGGGAAAAATATATCACTCAAAAAAGTGTGGACACTACATGTTTCATGGCATAAACATAATCTCACCAAAGGAGAAGATTAAAATCTATGGGACCTTGGACTACCATAACATCAATGCAGATAATTTTCACTCCTAAGTTAATAGTAAAATGAGGAAGGATCCCTAAAGGTGTAGTATGTCTTCAATTAAAAGTCATCATTTGGTTGAAACATGGTACAAGTTGAAGAGAATGTATATCTTTCCAAGAAGTTAAGAATAGAATACTAACAGAAGACCCTTCATAAAAAATAGTGTGAAGCATGCTCCTAGCAGTAACTTGCACAGATATATGGAAAGAAAAATTTGAAGGAATACAAGATTCTATTAGATTACTCCAATAAAAGGAAATAACCTCTATACTTGGAGAGGGTTTTGTTGAAATACACATAATTTCCCCTTGCATAGAACAATCTGAACTCACTACAAAAACTTCAAATTTTTTCAATTCACTCTCAACTGGAAGAGAGGGGCAAGACGAAGACTATGTCAAAGTGACTACTTCAGTATTAACATTCTCAAGTGAAAGAGTGGGATTGAGTGAAGAAGACATCAAATTAACCAATTTAACTTCACTCTTTAAAGGAAGAGTGGTATCAACTTTGGATGAAACTGAATTGACCACTTGGTCAACCAGTGGGGGGTCAAGTCAAGAGACACCTTATGATAACTTGTTGGAAGTTGTTGATGAGTAACAGTAATATATTCCAACAAATTTTAAGATTCATCCATGAGAGGACAATGTAGAGACAGGTTTAGGACCTTCTCGTACAACCAAAAACCGGGTTTCAACCCACCACCTTAGAGAAAATAGAACAACAGTTTTTCAGCCAATAAGAACTTCAACAAGATAGGTACAAAGCTATTTGTACAAGCACCAAATGCTAAGAGACAGACAACAAATGGGGGAGACAATGTTTCCCCATTGCAAATCAAATGTTGGAAATGCCAAGGGCCCCATTATTCCAAAGACTGTAAGAACAAGGCCAATGGAGTCTTGCACAATTTACACAAAGAACCAATGATAGAGGACATAGATGGAACACCTATTATTTATGAATCCTTGGATGGCCGATAGGAAGACCATAAGGCTACTATGGTTGAGATAGAATGTAATTTTTCCAGCACTTCTATTTCAATATTGAATGACCCTAGTGATTTTCGAAGCTATGTATCACCTAAAATTGTTAACTTGTGCAAACTAGACAAAGTTAAACATGAGAAACCTTGACTGGTGTAGTTAGACACGGGTACAAAATGAAAGGTTTCTGAAATAGATAGAGATTATGAGATAAACTTGAATGGTTTCCCTTCAACGATAAATTTGAACATTTTACCCTTAGGATCATATTATGTACTTATCGACATGGATTGGTTTGAACAACACCATGCCATGCTCGATTATCTACACAAGTCAATCTTGTGCGCAGATGGCCAAGGGAATCAAGTAAATATTCAAGGATTACCTAAGAAGGTTTTCATAAGGAAAATATCTACCTTACAGGCAAAGAAGTGCATTAGGAAAGGATACAAACTGTTTGTAGTAAACATCTAGGATGTATAAGCTGAGACAGAACATCACATTGAGAACTTTCCAGTTCTTGTATACTTTATGGATGTATTTCCTAAGGAAATACCAGGACAACCACCGAAACGAGACCTAAATGTTTCCATAGAATTGACACCAGGGTCAGTTTCGATTTCTAAATCCCCTTAGCACATGAGCACACCGGAGTTGGTGGAGCTCAATTTGGAGTTGCACGAGTTGATTGAGAAGAGATATATTTGACCTAGTGTGTCCCCTTGGGGAGCACCGATACTTTTCGTAAAGAATAAGGATGATACGATTCGGATGTGCAATGATTACCACCAAATTAATAAGATGACCATCAAGAACCATTATCCACTCCCTAGGATTGATGACTACTATCAAGTAGGAGGAGCCAATATATTTTAAAGATTGAACTGCGTTCCGGATAGCATTAGGTATGGATCTGCGATGAGTGTATTTATAAAACCGCCTTTCCTATGAGATACGACCATGATGACTTTGTAGTAATGCCATTTGGTTAAAACTACCTAATCATGTGTAGTTTGAATGGAGCAAATGGTTTAGAGTTCATAAGACAAACCAAGGATAATTAACCTTATTCATAGGGGATAGTATATTTGAATATGTAAGTATTACTATTTTATATATGTATTAACATATATTATATTTAATATATATAATATTAATATTATATGGTTGTAATATATAAATATATTATTGTGAAGTATTATAAGAAAGTAAACTTATAAAAAATATTATTAATATTTTAAATAAACAAATACTATTATTATATAAATAATAGTATAATAATATAACAAAATTAACATATGGAAAGAAAAAGCAGTTTCATATGAAGGGAACAGAAAATTGGGAACGTGGTCATTTTGCAAAAGGAAAGGAAAAATAATATACAACTTCTTCTTGGCAAATTGCATTTGAACTTGCACAAAACAAATTTTGATGCCTTAGCAAAGAATTTCAAAACAAGGGCATAGTCATGGAGAAAATATTGAAGCTGCAAAAAGGAAAATATTTGAGGCAAGCAATACTTCTGGATAGGGTTTTCCTACAGGGTTTCTGCAAAAACATGCAATTTGAGGCAAACAATACTTCTCCAGCTAGGGTTTTCGTAATGGGTTTCTGCAAAAACCTGGCATTTGAGGCAAACAATGCTTCTGCCGCTAAGGTTTTCCTAGAGGGATTCTGCAAAAAGGTTCAATTTGAGGCCAAATCCATTTAAAAGTTTCAAAAGGCCATATGAAATTTTCTGCGGGGATTACGAGGATTTTAGTGAAGATCTAAGTTTTATGTGTGTTTTTCCATCCAGTTTCAAGTTTTTTTTGTGGCTTCCCGTGTTTGGACCGAGATACTAGATTAATTTTTATTTTAGATATATTAACCAGGTTTTTTTTAGTTTCTGGGTGATATTTCTTGGGGGTATTTTAGTACTCTCCAATTTCCTCAATCACCCAATCGTTGCAATTTTCTATGCATATCATTAGTAAAAATGGTTCATTAGGGCTTAGTGGTTGAGTTCTTTACATCTATTTTTTAAATCTATTTTTCTTAAAAATGGTTCCAGAGCCAGAGATCCAATCTTTACTGCAAGTATAAAGTCATTTTTCATTAGCCCACCTCTCCATAAAACAATGAGAATTGATTTCAGTGTTTTATGTATATAAGTAGGACCTTGGCCAATTATTTCATTTCTCATTTTACCTAGTTCGATCCAGATAAATTGCCCACTCAATGAAATCGATGAACTAGAATTAATTGCAGTGAAGCTAACAAAAATACGGTAATTGTTTAGTCTACTACTAACTGGAATTGATCACTAGAAATCATTCCTCAAGGAGAAAAATCTCGAAGCAAGAAGGAAAAGTGACACTCCCTATTTGCATAGTAAGACAAGGGATATAATCCCTACAGTCCAGGTTTGTAGTAACTCAAACTAGAATAAACAGAGTTAGCATAAGGAAGCTCTCTTTAGAGAATCTCTGGGTACATCGCAAGCTAAGGGTGAGCAATTTCTGCCCAGGTATGATTGATTATCCAGGTGTCATTATGGTGGTATTCTTGCTCTTTTTCTCCCTATATTAGACATAAACATTTTGTGGAGAAGAAAAGAAATAGGTAAACTCGGAACCTCCCTTCCTTATTTCTTTGAAGCACCTGTTTTATTAAAAATCACCAGTAAATCCAGTTGCATCATATGTAAAGGAAGTACCCTTTATGCATGCCCTTTATTTCCTCTTAATGCCCATTTAACTTAGGTGCTTTCTATTTCTATCTAAGATATTTTATACTAGTGAGCACAGAGAATGGAATAGAGTGGAAAGTGGACTTGTCAGTTTTCCACCAACATGACCTGATTCGATCTCTACTTGGAATGGAATATCCATCTGCAAAAAAATAAGTTATATCCATCTGCGAAAAAATAAGTTACATCCAAGAATCATTTAAAAAGGAAAAAGAGAAATTGGAAATCAATGGTGTGTTGTGCATTATTATAATATCCAAGAATCATACCAACTTTAAAGCAAAGAATATCTATTTACCTGTGATTCTTCTTGCCACAATGTTTTCAAGTATCTCGCGCTCACTTCTAAAAACCCTTAACTTCTTCATTGGAATCCAAGAAGATGGGTACCAGTGAAACCATATGAGATTTGTGACTACAATGCATTCTGAATTCTTTCCCAGGGATGTTTAACAAAAGAACTTTGTCAAAATGAAGTTGCTTTCCAATTCTGTTTATCTTGAATGCTGAATAACGTTAGTTGATATCAAGAAGTTGGAAGTTCCTCATTTTGTGGTATGAAAACAAAAGATCTTCGTCTTTTTTCCAATGGATACTAATTGCCCATATGTTTCCTTATCATTAAAAAAGATAAAAAAATAAGTACAAAAAATTTATTGAATAATATATAATAGATAGAATGATTGACTTCTTACAAAGGATTGATGCAACAAATATTCAAAGTCATCTGTCCGCCAAATATGACGTGGTAATTTCAAATTCTTAGCAATATCTCTTCCCAGCTATTTGAGTTGATCGTGAATTCGAATATTGTTGTCAAATTCCACCTCTACACGATTTTTGTTCTCTAGAATTTGGAACCCTAACAAGTCGTTCCAGCAAGCTCTGTCCTATATTCTTATTAAAGTATATTTGTTTTACCCTATGGAAAGGCATGCACATGCAATGTGCATAGTAACTATTTTGAACACTCTTTTATATGTCTTTTGGAATCATTTCTTCAATCCTATCTAATTGGTCTTTTCTGAAAAAGAAATTTCATTTTCAGAGAGATGTTCTCCAAACACTTTTAATGAGACGGGTAATTTATCATAGGATTTTAAATATCTATGTACTTGATCTTCAAACCTTGGAAGTGGATAGCCCTGGCTAAAGGCATGGAGACCTCTTAATTCCCTTTATGACCTCTTAATTTCCATTTCACTTGGATGCATTCTATGTAGGATACTTTCTACCGGTCTAAATTGGGTTCATCAAGGGAGAGATATGTTAAGTTTATATTGGTGGACACAAGGACTGGAATATGGTGGAAAGTGGATCACTCACAACTTTACACCAGCTTGACATGATTCGATCTCTATTTGGAATGTAAAATCCATTTGCAAAAAATGAGTTACATATGCAATTTAGGGTCTTGGTCCTAATATGTCTTTTTATTTCTATCGTTTTCCGAATACTTCTACTTTTCCCCTTACTCTCTGTTCCAAGATCGGTCTTTGCACTTGCTTGATGTGCAACCCTCATCATATAAACCCAGTAAAATAGCCACAATCTTTGAATTTCCTGTTGTATGTCTATCATTCTGGTTGTCCCTCCTTTTTGCGTGAGAATGGATGTTTTATAAAGTTATGTCTTTGTGATAGGATAGAAGGGGATCCCAGTGAGAGGACCAATCTCTCATAGTCTGATCCAACTTGTTGAATGAATTTATTTATGCCACTACTTAGTAGTTAATCTATTATTTGACCCACTCATATTAATTTAACTCCGAAGGTGAGATATGAATATGAGTTTTGGTGGTGTGAATGTAGTAAGTCCAAATGGAAAGAAACTAAACCTAGGTATCGAGAAAGAAAGTTATTTCTCCAAGGTGGTTCAGTGTCCCAGTAACTCTAAATCCTTAGGTGTATTACACTATTTCTAATTTACTGTTTTTTTTCTGGTGAGGTAGCTCTTGGCTTTAGGTGGCTCTCTAAGAACTCTCAATGAAAGTTAAGCTAGTGGATGTGAAAGAATGTACAATATATAAAAAAAGGTTCAAAGTAAGTTATTTGGGTGACTAACTAAGTAGCGGTAAACAATTAGGTAATTTCTCATAAAGCAAGGGGTAGGGTATGCATAACAAAAATTCGGCAGCCCTACTTCATTAATGGATCGTGCTTCAATAGAAGACTAGCATCCTCCAATTTCTTTTTCCAAATACCCTATATTGTGTCCTCCTCATGCACTTTACTTATTCTTGTGCAATTTTTGAATTATGCATGAGAAAAGATGGAATTTAATCTCTATGTCCTCTCATGTATTAAAGAAGAACACTATTATTTTTCTTCTGTGCATATTCACTATATTTAAGGTTTACCCCAAAAACTTGCGATGTCCAAAAAAATATTGAAAAAATATTGTGTTACCCACTTAGTTTTTTATATTGGAAAAATATTGCGTTTGTTCACTTTTTAATAGTCAAAAATTTTACTTGACCAACAACATTGACAAATATTGTTTTAATGAGCTCCCTCATATATATTGTAGCAAAGACATTACAACATCAAAGATACAAAAATTCATGAATTGATATTTGTAGTTCTTCTTATTGATTTAGCATCCTCACTATTTTATGGTTCCTATAATGTTATTATTCATGTTAATGAAAAGCATGATTTATATTCTATATCTTGAATTGATTTAGATTTGTCATAACATAGTAAATAATATTAAAGAAATGTAACTGTAGAAGATATTCTATTTTGCATTATTATTGTTATTACCCCCTATGGAGATGTTGTTCCTCCTATTAAGGATGCCATTGATGTATTTGGTCATGTAAAGTATTTAGTTAAAACCTCCATTGTAAGTATGGTTAGTAGTAGCAACAAAAGTATTATCAAAATGTATTTTTGATTCTCCCAAGGCATGTGGGCCCTTGAAACAAGGAGAAGTCAGGTCTATTGGGTTATTATTCCTCTCATCTGATTAGTATAAATAGGAGAGGTGCCTCCCTCATTTGGACAAGTAGAACACTCAATCATTTGTGCTAGAGAGAGAGAAGAAACAATCCATCTCGAGGAGAGGAAGTAGTCTAGTCTTTTTCTTTGGGTATTACACTCTACTTGGTTTAAGTCTATATAGAGGAACTTTTGTTTGGTTTTATTTCCCATCAGGGTTTCTGCCATTAATATTTGTGTTAATTTTTTCTCTGATGTGCTTGTTAATATTTCAGAGATCCTTTTGTTTTGGTATAATAACTTTTAAAATCTTAACTTGGTATCAGAGAAAACATGAAGGAAGACATTATGCAACAAATCATGTTGCAGTCCAGAAAACTAGGTTTCATTATTCTCGACACCTCCATCCACATACTAGATAGAAAATAAGTTCCATTAAACTCTCCCTAGTAGGGCGCATCTTTTTGTCGAAGCCATTTTTTCATTCTAAGGATTTTCACTTTTTGACCTACCACTATTTCCCGGAGAAACTAGGGCATTAGATTTTTCAAGGTTCCATCCTAGGATTCCAGAAAAGCAAGATACAATATAGCTCGCCTTACAGAGGAGCATATCTTCCTCCAATCATCTCTATAAGTGATCCTAGTTGGAAAATAAGTTTTTTCTATTAAAACCCTAAGTCATCGTGAAGAAGATTCAAGAAATAGTCCTCAACTTTCGTAAGTTCTATTCCCTATAGTTCCATTTGAAGTGATAATTCATTAAAGATACCAAACAACATGAATATTGATGAAAATATAGACAGAGCAGAGAGCTTCAGACCACGGAAGTATAGAATAATGTTCATCCTAAAAGAACATGACCTCAAAGGATATATCAAAGATGAGGTCAAGGAATGAGAGGGAGAGGCGGAAAATGCCATGAAAAAGAAGGATATGATCAAATTCAAAAGGATCATAGCTAATTACATCAAGGATTATTTGATCGCTTAGGTTTCCTCCAAGAATAATCCATAGGAAATATGTTTGAAAGCAAGAACATCAATAGAAGAATGACCTTGAGAAACCAACTGAAGGGTGTGAAGATATAAAAGTCAGAAACTATGCAATCATACTTATCAAGAGTATCTCATATCAAAGAATAATTAGAATCCATTGGTGACATGGTGGAAGAAGAAGAAGTGGTGATTACTACCCTAAATGGTCTCTTGAGAGATTAGGATTCCTTCATTAGAGTAATATGTGCTAGAAGAAAGTTAACCAAGCTTAGCAAACTATAAGAAGAACATGTACAAGAAGAAGGAAGAATAGCCAATAGAGAAGAGAAGCTAAATGATAATGAATATCAATCCCTAACTAATCACACTAATATTGGGATAAATAAAAGCAAGAATCAAGGATCAATTTCCATAAGACCACCAGATTTAAAAAAGAATAAGAAACTGAGAAGGGATTATTGATTCTTTGAATGCTACTCATGTCATGCGATGGGACACATTGCTAGACATTGTCCTCTTAAGAAATATCAGTTAAAGAAGAAGAACTGAAAGTACCATGCCCATGCAGCTAAAGAAAATGAACTAGATAAGGAGAGGGCCACATAAAATGAAGACTCTATTGAAGAACATGTCCTGATTTCAGCTCTCACAGGTTCAATCACTCATGAAGTAAAACTTGAATTATAGACAATGGTGCTTTCAAACATATGATAGGACACGAAGATTCACTCTCTTTTCTTACCCAAAAAGACTATTCACCCAAGGTACAACTTCGATATGATTATGAGTACCTCGTCAAAGGAATGGGAGAATCCTGTTACAAATTAAAATCTAAAAAGACCATGAAGATGAAATAATTCTTATATGGTAAAAGTTTGAAGAAGAAAATTATTTCTATCTCATCTCTATATAAGAAAGGATTTAGAGTTTACTTTGTAGATCATGAATTTCTTATGTGGACAAAAAGAAAAACATTATATGATGCTACTGTAATCGGTATCAAAGGAGGACGACTCTACAAATTTAAATGGCACATAGATTCAACCATTATAGCAAGTACCATCAGTTGATGTGAACTATGACATAGAAGGCTTGCTCATGTAAGCTACAAATCATTTCCAATTGTGAGAAAGGTTGTGACAGCTATACTAGAGATCCAAATCAATCATAAAGGAGTATGTAAATGATGTGCTCAAGGAAAGAACACCAAGCTTCCATTCCCAAGAAGTAACAACAAATCAAAAGGGATATTGGATATTTTACAATCAGACGTGTACAGACTAATGTCATCCACTTCCTAAAGTGGGTATGTATATTATGTCTCCTTTATTAATGATTACTCTCATAAGACTTGGATATATTTCTTGAAAGGAAAAGACAAAGTTTTTGGAAAATTCAAGGAATTTAAGACTCTTGTGGAAAATCTATCTGAAAAGAAGAGAAAGACTCTGAGATCAGACGATCTAGGATAATTTAATTCAAATGAATTCAAGGAATTTTGTAAGGAATTTGGGATTAATAGGGATCTTACCACACCCTATAATCCCAAAAAAAATGGAGTAGAAGAAAGAAAGAATAGATCCATCATGGAATGAGTCAGAGCAATGATCCTTGTTCAAGATCTAACTATGCACTTCTGGGATGAAGAAGCAAGAACCACAGTCTATGTCCAGAGTAGAATATGTCATAGTGATTTTGGAAACAAAACCTTAGAATAAATGTTCACTAGTGAAAAGCCCAAAGTAATCCACCTAAATATATTTGGTTGTCCCATGTACTTACATGTTCCAAAGCAGAAGATATCAAAATTGGACTCTTCAAGAAAGAAGGGAATATTTGTTGGATACACTGAACATTCAAAGATAATCTATATTCCAGGATTCTGCTAGACCAACATCAATAGATATGTTACATTTGATGTATTAATATTTCATATGCTTTGCTAGATACAATTACTGTTTAATATAAATTCGCAACATTATCATATGTAGAATCACTCAAAGAAACACAATCACAAGATAGAAACAGATTTATCCTGGGAAACCCTCAAGGGAAAGAAAACCCAGTAAAAATTCCTATATATAGATGTATAAGATAAATCTCAAAAATAGGTGATCCTCCTCCTTGCTTGTATCTCTCTCTCTCTCTCTCCTATGTGCTATACACAAGTGAGTGTGTGTGTGTGTGTTCAAATGAGGAACAAAAATCCTCTATTTATACTCTTTTTGTCACTTGACTTTTACCCTAACAAGTTGGCCCCAATAAACTGACTAGGTCAACTTCACCTAGGAGCACTCAAAACAGTATTATATTATATTCATTAAGGTACTATTGACTTGACTTGCAATGAAGGTTATACCTCATTACTCTATGATAACCAAATACAATAGCAACATCCTGACGTAGGAATAAGACATATCCCATGGAGTACATTAGTAAAATACAATTAGAACATTCTTCAAAGTTACAATATTTCAAAACTCCCCCTTAACAAGAAGGGTATTCTACTAAAAAGAACATCATCAACTATAGGAGTAACGAGAGAGAACATCTGCAGCATTATCAAGGTAGTACATTTATGCGTCGCACTAATTTTTCTAAAATCATCAACAACTAGAGAAATTACTAGAATATATTAAATATCTTCAATATTGGAACATCATCATCTACAACAAAAAGTCTTCATCTTTTTCAACACTAGATCACTTGATCCTTTGCAATGACACTTCTATATTTCAATCCCTTGTAGAAGCAATTTGATCTTCTTGATCCTTTGTAGCAGGACTTTGAACTTCTCAATCATTTGTAGCAGCACTTCGATCTTCTTGATCCCTTGCAGCAATACTTCGATCCTCTAGATCCTTTGCAGCATCACTTTGATCTTCTTGATTCTTTGCAGCAACACTTCAACCTTCTTGATCGTTTGTAGAAAGACTAGAAACAGTACACATGATATCTTTGTAGGATGATCAATCCCTATCATTTTAGGAAATAGGTCCAATGATGATGCAATCCTCGTCAACGTACTCTCCCTTAATGAGGAGGGTCCATATCATCGACCAAATTGATCATCCACAAATGAATACAGGACTACATCATCTACAACTAAATGTATATCTCATCCACAAATGAATGCATGGACTATCATCCACAACTAAATGCAAGACTCATCGTAGACCATCCTTAGCCTCTTATAGCTAGGACCACTCACAAGTGAGTGTTATTTTCTATGGAATCCACAAGTGTATGTAGGAACACTCTCCATGCGAGAGTATTGTTTGCAACTAAATGTATATATCATATGCAAATGAATGCAGGAATTGTCGTCTAGAACTGAGTGCAAGACTCATCGTAGACTATCCTTAGCTTGTTAAAGCTAGGACCACTCCCAAGTGAGTGTTATTTTCTATGGCATCTACAAGTGAATGTAGGAACACTCTCCATGCAAGAGTATCATATACAATTGAATGCATATCTCTTCCTCAAAAGAATGTAGTACATGTCATCTACAACTGAGTGCAACACTCATCGTAGACCATCCTAGGATTGTTAAACCTAGGACCACTCCCAAGTGAGTGTTATTTTCTATGACATCTATAAGTGAATGTAGGAACACTCTCCATGTGAGAATATATTCTGGAAGACCATCCTTAGCTATTAAGGGCTAGGACCACTCTCATTAAAAGAGTGTTATTTTTCACAATACCATCCTCAAAAGAAGATATTATTTTCCACAAGTGAATGTCGGACCTCATAAACACTTGCAGGTGCACTTTTCATCTTTTGTACTGGAACACTGCCATCCCATCATCAATGAGAGTCTCATCATCACTCTCCCTTTCTGGGGAGGTTTGCATCATCAACCTGCCCCCCGTTTCCAAGGATGGTTTGTAACATCATCATTCCTTCCTACAAGGAAGGTCTATAACATCAACATCAATATTCCTCCTTATGAGGAAAGTGTTTTCGGTCTATACCAAGCTTGTCCTGGAAGTATTCAAACTTTAGTCAAGATAGAGGCTAGGTAATCACATCACTAAATTTCTCTTTGGTACTCACTATTGTTCAAGGAAAATCTACCTTATGACCTAAGGGTATCGGGTTACCAACATGCAAATATCAAACTTGCATACATATAGCTATCTAGAAATTTGAGAGACAAATAGGGAAGAAAGATAATGCACCTTATTTATGAAGGCTGGTCATAGCTTTGAACCTTCACTCCAAATTCTCCAGAATGATCCAGGATGATCGACACCTACAAACGAGATAAATGTCTTCCTACAAAAACCTTAACTGTTATATAAAGACATATGAAACATTATAACTATAAGAGAATGACAACATATTTCATAAAATCATAACATATAATAATATTGATCCACCAATTGTGGAAAAAAATATCTCTTTATTAATAAGTATTAGTAAAAGACACAACCTCTACTTGATACAAGCACTCCTCTGCTAGCCAAGGAACTGAGTTCTGCTGCTCCAAATCTCCAAAAGTATTCCTCCAACATAACATTTCTCTTCTAGGATACTCCTTCAACCTCTGGCCCTCCCTTCTATTTATACTTGGTGATCAGGGGGAGTTACGAAGGTTGAGATGGTTAGGGAGGTTGGGGACGTTATGATTGTGAACCCATCTATCCATGACTAATCGTGTTTTTATTTTTTAAATTTTGTCTTAATGTAACTGCGGGTATGAATACTAGCAAGTCACGAATTGACCGTGACTTCTATTCAGGGAACCCACAAATGCATAGTGTGATCGTGTAACCGTAGGTTCCATATGTGTATACCTATGAATGACTCGCAAGCTGCAGTGTCAATAGTCACGATTACAAGTTGAGATTAATGAAAACATGGGTAAGATTGGAAGGAATAAGATGTATTAAGGAACATGTTCATCTATAGGTTTTTGCAAACCTCTATCCATTTTGTCCTTTTGTGTATCGACAAATTCTGTGTCAATATTCAGACGAAAAAGTGCCATTTCACAGTATAAAAAATGCCCCCAATGTATGATGTCATAGGGAAGCGATGACCGAAATACATTGCAAATATTTATTTTGGAGATCTCAGTTACCAAGGACGCAGAGAGGTGCCTAAAATAGATAGATCAAATTCATGTAAAAAATCATTTATGAGGATTCCATGTTCAATAAATTGGAACGCTATCTCCTTTACAATATTCAATTACATCATATAGTATAGGGAACATGGCCATGTATTTTTACAATAGTGTATCAAAGCCACAATATACAATGAAAAGTATTCAATATATGGAAGTAGTGTCACAGAACACACAATATTGCACAAATTAGGTTAGAGAGATTGTAACCCAAGGTCTTGGTCCAAATCCATAGGAACCAGTACAATTCCTAACATGTCAATATGTGAGTGACAGTTGAACATGAAAGGAATCCATCAGAGTGTCGGTGAATGAATGATGCTGACAATTGAGGAAAAGGATTTCACTAGTATGAGTAGTGAATCCTAAGGTACAATATTCAAAACTCTAGTTCTTCTTCTTCAAGAGGTAGTGATCGGAAGCCATAGTGTGAGGAGGAAAGCAATGAATCCTTCAACAAATCACAAGATTAACCGAAATATTGGATAAGGGAGGATATACATAATATAATATGAGGAATGAAAATGATGGGAATCATAACAGTCAGATATAGGTATAGATCCTTAAACAGTGAGCACAAAATAGAGATGATCCAAGGCCACTTTAGACTTTTAGAGTACACAACTAGAATTATCTATTATGTAGGAGACATGATCAGATTCGCCATGTATATTGGACAAGTGGAGGAGTGATAACTCAAAGTGATAGCTGAACTAAGAGGTAAAACTAAGACATGAGTATCGGAAGGTTCAAAGAGCTTGGTTTTCAAGGATCGCATGTTGCCAACATACTTATAACCCAAAGAGAAAAATTCTTGCTTACCTTTCTTGTTAATTTTTAATGAGTCCACTAAAGTCAACTCGAGTCTCTCTTCATTTTTGACAAGCTTGAAGAGGGGAGAGAATAATGCTTGATATGTCACTAATTCATGGATTTTACTATCCTGAATTAGTGGATACTCGTCGATGCTTTCATATTTTTGATATTCTGAAAACTCCAAAGAAGACTCTAGGGGGGCGCTTTTTTATAAATTTAGTCTCCTTAGTCCGAAAAATTATAAAACAATCCACAAGAGAACTCTCTTAGATTCTGAAGAACTAAGGTATACATTTTTTGTACTTAGACGACAAGGTCTGAAAAAGGTGTAAACTATCACCAAACCAACACACCTTTAATAGAAGCATATATCCTAAGTTTAATGAGTGGGAAGGAAGACAAGATCACTTGGAAGTTTCCATTTTGAAATGAGAATATGATTGACAACAATAAACTCAATGCTTTATTCTTTAGGGTTTAACGAGCATGTCAAAGACATAAAGTACGCTTGGAATATTTTTCATGTTTGGTTCCAGAGTACAAAAAAGAGAAAACTAATCTTAGAAATTTTCTTTTTCTATAAGTATAGTCCTTCATGTATGTAAAAGAGATAACCCTATGCTTGAAGATACTCTTCTAAATTTCAAAGAAAATAGAGTGTTCCCTTTTTATAAATAATCCACATCGTCCGAAAAAGAGATAACCTACCACCAATGTGGATGATCATTCAATTTAGCTTTACAAGTCTGAATGAACAACATTACTCAGATGTCTATTCAATTTTAAGGAGTCAAAGCAGGGCCTAAAGATAACTCCATAAGTGCGTGGAGCCTTATAATCGGGTGTAGTTTGGTAAAAATATGCAAAATGAGGCTCATTTTGTCATGAAAATACAACTATGAAGGCTCCTGCAACCTAACACAACTGCAGCATGGGTACCATAAACACAATAAAATGTTGTAAACTGGGGTTATCCATGTAAAGGAGGCCCTATCCATAGAATAACAATGATGTGTGCAAGGTAAAAAGTGGTTGTACACCATATTCCATGGATGAAAAAAAAATCCTAGGGTTAAATAGCAGATGAGGTATGAGTGCAAAGGATGCAGGGGATACCAAATCATACCCTATATGTGACAGAAATCAAATTTTGCATCACCCAGGTCTTGTAGCAGCTAGGAAATACATATGGTATTAGTTCAAAAAATAAAAAAATGACTTTAAACTATACAAAGTGGGTAAAAATTTCAATTTTTTATATAAATAGTTAAAAATCAAAACAAAACATACCATTTTGATTTTTTACCCATATTTAGAATTTTTACCTCTTTCCTTTGATTAATCATTGTGGACAATCTAGTGGACCCGTTTGAAATATGCAAGTTGCAGGTACTTCTTCTCTCCCTCCTCTTTCATTTCATGCATTCCAATTTTCAATTTGATGGTAAAATTATGGGGTTTTTTCCATCCCTAAAGGCACCATGGTGTAACCATGTGTGGCATTCATTAGACCCACGAATGTGATTAATAACCATGGGTTTCCTGTAGTGAAACCCATGAATGGTTCACGTTGTGCACACTCCAAAATCGCAATTACTATGCAGACTTAGGTTTTTAAAAACTTTAAGAATGAAAATTATTTTTATCAGAATCTAATGATCAAAATGCATCTTGGGAAGGAAATCATGGTGTTGGAATGGATGGAATGGGATCACGAGAACATGGATCATGATGCAATGGGGGGTTCATTAACTTTGCAAGCTTTGAAAAGATGTGGTTTATTGAAATTCTATTGCACTTCAAACAACGTGCACAAGTCCATCTACTAGAGACACCGGTTAGCTTGTGGGACCATGAGCTTGTGTTGTTTGACATCTAAGGGGAAACCTTGGAGTTGACTATAGAATATATATATACTTTATCACAAGATTATTGCATAGGGGATCACCCATGAACATGGAGGGAACTGGCTGGGCAGTGACCCTTTTAGTGTCCAGGATTATATCAATACTTACTACTTGCTTGGGACCTGGAAATCAGGAACACAAATCCCGATTGCGCAAATCACCATCTTTCCAGTGAAATTATTGGTGAGCATCATGGTCAGAGTTGCACGATATTCTTCTCTACACTTAGCGGCACATACACACATGTGCATAGCGGTAGAGTGTATGCAGGGAGCACTATTTGATTGGTGTTTGAGACTAGTCTCAATTATGAAGAAAAAATTATCTGATTGTAAGAGGGGTCAAAAAAATAATTTTGGATACACAAGAATATTGGTTACATTCTTCTTTAAGAGGGTTCCTTCCCTCAGTACCGTAGTAACATTACCACCATGCCCACCCCATGATCCTAGACTCACATGATGGGGTGACATTTTCCTCCGATAGGGTGGTGGAGGTGGGATCGAGAGCAATATGATGATGAATTGTACTCCTAGTGGAGTAGACAGGTTCCTGCTCTTGACCATTTCCGTTATGCATGATTGTATATCAGGGACAATCCATAGCTCGACCTCCCTCCTATAGGAGCATGCAGAGAGATGGGTATGAATTTTTATTTTTTCATTATTTAATTTTTATGAAATTTTTGTTCATATATTTATATATACATATGTACTTGATTTTGACATACTTTATGTTGACACGTAGATATAGGACCTGTCCTTCCTAATGGATATCCCATGACTTTTGTTCGACCCATGGATATTGTAGGGGATGATGTGATGATTTGTGTAGGAGATGGGAAGCTATTCAAGCTTACCCAATATGTCCCCACTCTGAGGATGGAGAGAATCCCTATGGCAATGCAAGAGCATGTGGTTGGAGTTCCTCTGTTGTGGTTATGCTTTCTTAGAAGGGTAACTAGGGTTGTGATTTGTTACTGGGAAGATGTAGAGTCAAACACAGCTAAGGAGGGTGGGGATGGGACCTAGATCTATGCATTTTATGGATTACAATTCTATTTTTGTATTTTGATGTACTTATGACGGGATCTTCAGATCAATATCCATGTATCTATGAACATATTTTTACAGATATATACATATATTCCTAGTTATGTACATGTGTTTCAAATACGTCTATATATTTTCATTTTACAATGTATGTGTTAAGTCGCAATGGCGTATATAATTTGCAAAATGCATTAGTAATTGTGTTTTGATTTCTTCAAATGTATTCAAAATTCCTTTCAAGTAACCTGACTCTTAAAAAATTACACAGTAAGGTATGGTGTCTCACCTGATAAGCACCATTAAGCTGGGAAACCACTAATTGGGATTCAACCCCGACTTCCAAGAAGGTAATAACACACAATGTAGCATCCCAAAGCAAGTCAATGACTGCACTATTTTCAACCATATTATTAGCTGCAGGACCTAGATAGGAACTACCAGATGTGACCAGTTGTCTTGAGGATACGTAAATGACATAGGAAGCTGAAGCCAGATTGCAAGTGTGACAACTGGCACCATCACCAAACCTGACGAACCACTGATATTATATCTAAAACAACAAGAAGACTATGTAAAAAACACTAACCATTAATGACCTATTGTACATAAAAATACAATAATAATGCAAGAAAAAGTATCATGCCAAAGCATAATACTTCTTCAGGTAGATCTCGTTTCTGGGCTCTGACAACTTTTTTCCATCATAATCAATTAAATCATAAGCTCCCTTCTTTAAAACTTTCAAAACGACGTACAGGCCTAACCACATGGACTTAAAATTTCGTACCCCCATGGGTTCCTTGTCCTGATCCCAGAGCAGGACAAATTCTCCCATGGAAAAAAAACCTAGGTTTGACATCTTTATAATACTCATTTATGACTCAGTTCTTATGATCCTCGTTTGTAGTAAGCGCATCTCTGCGCTATTCATCTAGATTCTTTAAGTGAAGCAAACACTCTTCAAGATCGACAATGTAGGGAAGCGCATGTATAGAAATTTTTAGGGATGCTATCTCGAACTGAACCGGTGTGACTGTTTCCACCTTGTGAATGAGTTGGAAAGGTGAGAAACCTATAGCAGTGTTGACATTAGTCTGTTATGCCCAAATTGCAGGATACAACATGATATGCCAATTTGACCTGCTTGTGTTGATTGTGCACTTAATAATGGTTTTAAGGTCTTATTCACTGCCTCTACTTGTCCTTTCTCCTGAGGGTAAAAGGAAGATGAATGATATTTCCTAAACACTAGCATGGTGGTCAACTTAGTCATCATGTTGTTCTGAAAATGACTTCCATGGTCAGTGATAATATTCTTTTGGATGCCGAATCTACCAATGATTTAGTTGAAGATGAAATATGTTGTCGTTTTGCCATCGAATTTAAAGTTAGGCATCTCCTCTGCCCATTTTTTAAAGTACTCTAGAGTGACAATGATATATTTGTTCCCCCCAGCAGAAACTAGGTTGCACGTCATGAAATCAACCCCCTACTTAGTGAAAGGACCTACCGCGATGACGGGAATTAAATAAGCCAGATGTGACCACATTTTTCTAGTATAGAGTTGACAAGGATGGAAGCACTTTCCATCTTCCACATAATATTTAAATATAGTTATCTAAGAATAAACAACACATAGAATATTCTGGTTCATTGCTAACCAAGATAAATGACCCCCACATGCTCAACTATGGGAATTATTTAGGAAATGATATGCCTCCTCGTGGGTGAGGTACCGATGCAGTATAGAATCCACCCCTCGTCGATACAAGGTATATCTGATGATAAGGTATTTTTTTTCATTAACTTGCAACTTATGTCGATATTCCCATGAGAAGGACGCAGGACACTTGAGAGTCTGGAGATAAACTAGGATATCTTCATACCAAGGATCAGAAGTCTAAATTATGAAGATATACTCATCTAGGAATGAGTATTCTTCTTCCACTATAGTATCTTTTGTCAAGAATTGTAACATAAATTCCACGAACACTAAGGAATTTTTAGACTTAGGTGACTGAAAATCCAAATCAAACTCTTGGAGAATGATGATACATTTATTAAATTTACTCCATATTATACATCAAGATAAAACATACTGGAAAGGATTAATCTCTACAACCATTGTGGTTGCCCTCAACAAGATATAATGTCTCAGTTTCTTGATGGCATAACCTGCCACCAATTCCAACTTCTCAACGTGTGAGTATCTAAGTTCAGGACATGCTAATGCTTGACTAAGAGAGTAGACAACATGCTCTTGGAGCTCATCATCTTCCTGAACAAATACCACTCCTATAGTCAACTTAGATGTGGCCAAATACAATATAAATTGTTTAGTGTAATCTGATGGATACAAGAGAGGAGCCAATAGTAATGCCTTTTTCAATTTCTTGAAAGCACGTTGTGCGGTTTCACCCCACATGAATGTGGTGTCTTGGTTCAACATGCGCATGGAAATATTTGTAATATCATCATATTTGATTATAAACAATTGAAGGAAATTGTATTTACCATGCAGAACCTGCAGTTTCCTGATAGAACGAGGAGGAGGAGGATTTACAATGGCCTAAACTTTTAACACATCCATCTGTATACCTCTATTTGAAACAATGAACCCAAGTAACCAACCTGAATCAATGCAAAAAACACACTTGTCAGTATTCAAGCGTATTTTATAGTGTGTGAATTTTTCAAACATAAAATGAAGATGGTTTGGATGGTCCTTTACCTTGTGAGAATGGGAAGGAAGATAATCCAAGTAAGGTTCGAGAATAGGTTTATATTGTGGAAGGAAAAATTCATTACCCACTGAAAATTATCTCTGACGTTTTTCAAGCCAAAGGGCATATTCTTATATGAAAATGTCCCCCAAGGACAAAAGAAGGTATTTTTTGTCTTTCATTTTTATTTGAATTTGATTTATCCCGAAAAACCATCCATGAATGAAAATACCTCACTTCCCACACAAGCACCAATGATTTGGTCAATGAATGTCATAGGGTAGTTCTCCTTTGGACATGCCTTGTTTAAATAATGAAAGTCAGTGCAAATGTTTATAGTCCCATGTTTTTATCCACCAAAATATGATTCGATACACATTCCATTAGAGAAATTGGGTAAATAAACCATGATTTCAACAATTTTTCCACCTCATCCTTAATGGTTATCGCTTTCTACGGATATAATGTTCTGATTTTATGCCGAATATGCTATATATTAGTCTAGGTATGGATCTCATGTTAAACTATTTATGGATCAATGCCTAGAATCTCCTCATATGACCAAGAAAATATGTTGTGAAATTCCTTAAACAAGGAAGTGTAAATGGAAATATCTTCTGAAGAAAAAGTTTGCACCAATATGCATGTTTTCCACAACCTCATTTTTTGCATAAATGTTGATTGGAATGGTGGTAGAGATATTTTCCATATTCCCCTTGGAAAATATCGCCTCCTTTAGAAAAAGGATTAACTGGAAGATCAACACCTTCTACAAGTATCACATGGAAATTTGATGTCTCGATCTTGCTTAATTCTTGTAGGAAGAAGGACTTGTGGTGAAGGTGCTCACAAATATTTTTTGGTCCAATCATGGCCTTGAGAATGGCTTCCCTAGAAGGAAAATCCATATCAAAGAACTCATAGGAATATGTGGAGTTCTCCACCCAGGTGGGAAGATAGGATTCATCCAACTCCTCTGATACTAGGGAAGGAGTGAATATGGAATCAACAAAAACATTAGATATATCTTGATAAGCTACTCCTGATGTTGATAAGGGAACTTGGAGACCTTCTCATGAAGGGAATACCTAGGGGTCAGTTCTATCCACAACTGTAGCGATAGAATTCCCAGCACTTGTAGAACCTAAATAGTTAATAGGAGTTGGTATATCGAATGTTCCCATTAGTGACATATACATTCCACCTCCCAAGATTTCACTAGATGGTTTTTACTGATCAATCAATGGTACCATAGACTCATTAGTTTCCAAATGACCCTTTCAAGTAAAAACAAGTTGGTCAACTATAACCAACTTCCCTTCATGCAGGAACAATAAGACTTGGAAGACAGATGAAGGAACAACACACATGGCGTAAGTACAACTTCTCCAAAAAGGAAAATAATATTGCAAGGGAGCATCAATCACTTCGACCTCAACATGAGCCACTTTTCTTACCAACTTTATTTCAAAATCTCATAGGATACCATGTAGATGGAAGGACCTTTCATTCAAAGAAGTAAGAAAATTGTTTGATGGGACCAATTCAGGGGATCCCAAAGCTTTCCAACAAGATATCGAAATAACATACGTGGAAGCACCCTCATCAACTACTGTTAGTCCAATGGTATTTCCCCCATGGATGAAATCGATTGAAAAGGATATATGGCATGGAAAGTGTGGTTTAATATCAAAGAGATTAAATTTGGCTAGCAAGATCAATGAATACATACTACTTATAGGTGTTAAGACTACATCCCTATGAGAACAACAACTCTGTAGCACTTCCAATGCTGACATCGTAGAAGGTGTTTGGGATAGATCTTCCACTACATAATAGTTAGAAGAATCCCTCTCATTAGTCTTTTGTAAAGCTTTATTCAATACACCTTTCAGTATCTTAGGCGTCGGTTCAGCCAATTTCTCAATGGTGAGAGGGGATGAAGTTTCGATAGTATACTTACCTTTATCTTGATCCTCTGATTCATACTTTTTATTTCTTGTCTGTAAGAAAGTACTAGATCGGACCATGTTGATATAATTGTCATTAGTAGGAGCACTAGGTGTGCCCCCGACATCTTTTGAATCATAAACTACATTATGTCCTTGGGGAAAGGCATCCTTAGGACAACTGGTTGTTGTTTTTTAAGAAAATTTTCTGCTTGATCGATTAAGGGGAATTGATAAGTAAGATGGTATCCTTGGCACAACTTGTAAGGAACCTTAACCTTCTTCTTGTATTTCTTACCCCCGTCAATGTTCTTTGTGGGTTTCTGTTTATTTTGTTTCCCTTCACCATTCTTCCCTTTATTCTTTTTCCCACTCGAATGCCGATTGCCCTTTTAGGAAGACTGTGCATAATAGACATTAGCACTTTCTGGTGAGGGAGTGGCATCCTTGGATCCATCCATTGCATATTATTTCATTGAAAACTCATGGAGTTTATTAGCCAGTGATTCTATACTGGGTGTACTTACTTACTACACACCATCGACATGGGGTATAAGCTTGCGTTTCCCCAGGTCATTCATAGACCTTGGCACCTCAGGGATGATTTTGTAAAGAATCCCATACTGAGCATAGATCATATCTAGCCGCTCTTCCCTAAGAGATGCCTCTTCCTCCATGGTAACTCTCGATCTAGAAACATACATAGAAATATAAGGAAATAAATATTTCAAGAACCACTCTAATAAGCACTTGGGAGGGATGTTTTCTTTAATAAGTGTCTTTCTCCTTTGCCACTCCTTAATATGATCAGATATGTGTGTGGTCTTATTTTTTCAAAAAGTTGACAACAAGTCTGTACCGGCATCATACCGAACAGTGTTGTAAAGGAAAGTGTCCTATGGCTAGGTTTTAAGAGGCCATCAACGTACTAGGGTTGAAAGGTGGATGCAAATGGTTCTGCAAGTTTAACAAATGCCCCCTAATGTGTGAGGTCAAAAGGAAGCGATGCCCGAAATACATTATAATCTTTATCTTTGGAGAACTCAGAAATCCAATGGAATAGAGGTACTACCTGAAACAAATACATAATAATGTCATATACAAAGTCATATCTGAGGATGCTATGTTCAATATACGGGAACACTAGCTCCTTGACAATATTTGAGTACATCATATGATATGGGTACAAGACCACGTATATTAAAAAGGTGGATAGAAACCAAAATATACAGTAATGATGAATCTTCAAAGATATGGAAGCTATGGACATAAATGGAACATAATCTTGCTTAACTTAGTCCATAGGTGAGGAACTAAGGTCTTCATAAACAATCCCAAAGAGCCAATACAATCCAAGACATGTGAATAAATGTAGGCTGAAGTCGAACATGGAAAGGATTCAAGAGTTTGTCAATCAATAAGTGATAATCGACAACTAAATTAAAGGAATTCACCAATGATGGAAGTGAATATTGAGTTACTATCGTCAAAACTCTAGGTCTTCGTCGTCAGGAAGGTGTTCCTAAGTGGAAAGAAAGACCTGAAACCTTGCGAAAGACTGAAAGAAATACAAAGAAACCCCAAATAGACAAGGCTCTCCCCAGTGGAGTTGCTAGTTCTATTGTAAAGGAAAGTTAGATATGGCTAGGGTTTAAGAGGCCATCAACGTACTAGGGTTGAAAGGTGGATGCAAATGGTTCTGCAAGTGTATATAAGCAAATTTTAAAGATTATAATGGTTCATACCTTAGCCAAACGAAGTTTGATCCAAGAAGCCCTTCAATCCTCTTCTTGCTCCTCTTGCTCCAAGAGACCTGAAAAACAAATTATACCTTCCTCAAACCAGTATGACCACACATAAAGAAATGATAATCAAATAAACATGAAAAAATGATCTGAATAACATCATCATATGATCATAAACAGGGATTCAATCACACATTGATAAATAATTTGGGAAGAAGAAGGACATCGCATCTTTATTAATATTTAAAACAAGTACAAGTATACCTTCTCTTCAAGTTTGGCACCTCACGAAACCTTGATCTGGTTCTGCTACTTCTCTTCTCCAAGGAACTCAGCCTCCAAGCTCTACAACACAAGGGGATGATCGCCAGGGCAAAGGTATGGGCAAAGAGAGTCCCGATTCCTCCAACATAATGATGCAAATATTCAAGTCCCCTCTCATGGACCTCCCTACCTCTATTTATATGTTTAAGGAATAGTTAGGGGCGAAGACAAAGTAGTTACAACTAAAGGAGTCAGTTGCATAACTACCCAAACTACCCAAACTACCCAAACTACCCAAATTTCAAAATTCATATTTTTTTGACATTTTTAAGAGGCGTAAGTGGGTTGCAGAAACAACAGTCATGTACACGAGGAGTACACGTGGGTTGCAATGCAGAAAGTCACATATTTAAGGCATACGTGACTATTATATATAGCAACTCACGTACGTACGCGGGTTTTCCTTCAGGAAATTCATGTACACACAAAAAACTCATTTTGACGGTATTTCTGGGCATTTTCAGACTTTGGTGTCTTCTGGAAAGTTTTAGATAACATAAATATATTTTCAACAGTGTAGAGATGAGGTGAAATGGATTTACAAAACTCAAGATATGGGTCCTCCAAGTGAGGTGTTTTTTCAGTGACTTTTCATGAAGTGTCGACATGCGATGAAAACATAGGAAAGTGGTCACAGGTAGAGATGTGTCATTTTGAGCTATAACAGACAGGAAGTTGAAATTGATTTAAGAACATGGTTGCTAAGTCAAGGAAGCTATCATACACAACCAACAGTATTTCAATATACGACTTAACTTCTTATTCAACATTCTTTAAAATAGCCTCAACCAAACGGAGTCATCATTTAGTGAGTTGGAAGATCACCAACAGTGAAATGTGGTGATGTGAGAACATGGATCCTTACCGATTTTCCCTTCAAACTTTTGGATTCCTGAGGGAATTTTGATGGGGACAGGTGGCCACAATGCATTAAGGCACACAGTGTCATTCATTAGTTTAGAAAAATATGGAAAATTTAATGTTTCCAAGAAAGGAAGTTTCGGCCTAGCCAGTGCTTGATATAAAGCAGTCTAGGGTGAGGAAGTACCTGCCCCATGGCTCTTGAAATAAAAGGTGGGGTTTCCCACAACTAGTGGTCATGATGTTGTAGCACTATTTTGAAATGGGTTCCACCCAAAAGCAATAGGATTGCTGACTTGTGGTGTGTGATAGGTCGTTTGGCCCGCTCCAACTGAAACTAGAGTTTAAAAAATGGGAGCAGAGATCCCTCCACTGAGCAGTGAAAAGTGAGAGCTCCCAAACGTAGCATCTAAAAACTTACTACATGTCTAAAAATAATAACCTCTGAAGTTATTTTGGTTCCCAGACAACATAGCCACATAAGTATGCGAAGGACCTACATAAGGTGTGGATGGAGAAATGTGTTTTCCATTCCATGGAAATCCTTGGACAAAAGAAGTGATTCACTCGGACCACTTTTAGCACTTTGCATGAAAGAAGAAGAAGTAAAAGGTGCACTGGGTATGCTAGTGACCACCTCATTAGACTGACCTACAACATTAGAAGGTGATGAGGGATTGACCACTCGAGCACTTGAAGAAAGAAGTGTAGTAGATGCACTAGGTCTAGGAGCACTCACCAAGGGAGATGAGACTCCACCAATCAACATGGTTGAAGTAGGGGTAGACATTCCTTCTCCTATACTAGACATATATGGACTCAAAGAAACACCACACAGGTGAATTGAAAGGAAGGACTATGACTATCATCCTGCATTGTTCAAATTAGTTAGATGTGTATTATAATTCCTTGCAAACTTGTCAACTTGCACATATTCTATTTATACTGGTGGGATTTCTTCCTGAGTAAGTCTATGTTTCGGTTCACCTGGAACTTCACTAACATAGGTTGGTTCAAAATAAGCTCTTGTGTCGATTCTCCGCATTTGTGGTGGTGGTTGAGGTTCCACTATTAAATATGGAGGAAAGTTTTGCAACCTTCTAGACCTATGAAGAGGATGGTCCTCCACAGCTAAAAATTTGACCCACACACCTAAAAGGTCTAACTAAGACGCAAGTAAACCAAAGGGAATACACTAAAAGATTTGCTAAGTATCAGAGGCACGAGAGGAAAAAGATACACATTCCAAAGGAAAGTCTTGGATGATTAGGGTCAAGATCCAAGAAATGAAGATTAGAGAGTAGTTATGTGGTGTCTCATGAAGAGTTTTCTGGGTGCAACTGCTAGAATCACCCAACCTCACTCCCAAATTATGAGGTTACCTTCCAAGTCCACTCTAGGTGCACTAGAAAAATACTTCCAATGTAACCTGTGTAATAACCTAAGGTCTGGAGATAAAGTATACCAAATTAACAATGAGAGTCTGGTTGAACAGTCATTGGATTAACTGATGTGCATGGGAATGGTAGCTAAGCCTGAAATTCTAACAATATTGGCACCTCATGGGGCTGAAGAAGTGGTATTGATAAAAACACCATACGCACAACAATCCTGGTATATTATCAAACACGATATTGAAGGTTATCTCTGCATCCAATCTCTCATGAGGTCTCGTGCTAGAATTTTATGTTAGAGTGTATTTCTAGATTATACCTTATAAAAGTGGATTTACCTCGAGATAGGTCACTATGTCTGAAATCAAAGTTCTCTTCGATAGTTAAAACATCCTATTCCAAGAACCTAGCTTAAGCTAGTTGATGATCGAACCTATGAAAAGAAATACTAATAATAAATTTTATATTAAGCATTATTTTTATGGATTTATTACTCGAAGGTAGAAGAGTGGATACAAGCCCTCCTTTGCTAGCCAAGGAACTGAGTTATGCTGCTCCAAATGTCCAAAGGTATTCCTCCAACATAACCTTTCTCTTCTATGAATCTCCTTCAACCTCTACCCCTCCCTTCTATTTATACTTTGTGGTAAGGGGGATTTGAAAAGGTTGAGATGGTTATGGATGTTGGGGAAATTATGATTATGAACCAAACTATCCCTAACTAATCATGTTTTTATTTTTTTAAATTTGGCTTAATGTAACCGTGGGTATGGATACTAGAAAGTCGTGAATGGACCACGACTTCTATTAAGGAAACCCATGAATCCATAGGGTGATCATGTAACCATGGGTTTCATATGTGTCTACACATGAATGACTTGTGAGTTGCAATGTAAATAGTTGTGATTACAAGTTAAGCTCAATGAAAAACATGGGAAAGACTGGAAGGAATAAGATGTATTAAGGTACATTTTCATCTATAGGTTTTGGGAAACGTCTATCCATTTTTTACTTTTGCGTACGGATGCATTTAGTGTCAGTAATCAGAGGAAGAAGTATCATTTCACACTATAACACTCACATACTTGATATTTATAGCTCCCTTGTGTAATATATCCCATATTTAGAAATATCATATTTATATGTGCTTTGATTTATCATGAAACGTGGGATTCTCTATCACCTTTATAGAAATCTAGTTGTGACATATAATGACTATGGTATCCAACTCCATGTCAAATAGACTTGACATCAGCTTCTGAATCCATATGGGTTCACAACTAGTGGAGTAATATTCTATGTACTATGCTTTAGTCGTGTTGAGAGAAACATTGGATTGTTTCTTGCTAAACCATGAGACCATGGTAGATCCCAGATAATAACATCCACATGAGGTTCTCTTCCTACCTGTGATACTTCCTTACCAATCTAAATCTGTATATCCATACAATCGGTAGTCATGATATCTATCATATTATAGTCCAAAGTCTATCGTGCCTTTTACATACATCATCACATGCTTTGCAGCTATCACGTGAACACGTATAGGTTTAACTAGATATTGACTCAGGGTGTTCACAACAAACCATATATCTCGCCTAGTATTTGCAAGATACATTAACGATCCAATAATTTATCTATACTGAGTCACATATACTAACTTTGATGATTCATCAAACAACAGCTTCAGGTTGGTATCCATGGGTGTGGCCATGGAGTTACAATCCAACATATCAAATATTTTGAATATTTCCACTGCATACCTTCCTTGGTTTAGAAATATTCCTTCTGGGCTCTGCCACATTTCCATCTCGATAAAATAGTGCATAATCCAATATATTTCATCTCGAACTCTTCAGATAGCTTCTTCTTTATTTTTGCAATCAGTTTCTCATTTCCTGTTAGAAATAGATCATCCACATATAGTAATAATATGACAAGTTCATCATCCACAACCTTAAGGTAAAGCTTAGGATCAAATTTACTTTTGGTAAATCCTAATATTGTCAAGAAGATATCTATTCTTCCACACCAAGCTCTAGGAGCTTGCTTTAGTCCATACAGAGCCTTCTTCAACTTACATACATGATTCACTCTCTCTTCAACTTCAAATCCTTGTGGTTGTTCATTTTATACATCTTCCTCAATCACACCATTGATGAATGTTTTCTTTACATCCATTTGGTGTAGATTCCACTTCATCATGGAAGCAAGTGCCATGATGGTTATGATGGAAGTGTACCTTTATATTGGTGCAAATGTCTCTTCATAATCAATTCCCTCTTTCAGAAATAATCCTCTAGCCACAAATCTTTCCTTTTATTTTTTGATATCCATCGACAAGATACCACACTCTTTCTTTCTAGTTTTCATACTATATCCCAAAAATAATTCTTCATTATTTACTGGTATTCTTTCATCATTGCTTCTACCCATTCCTTATTTTGTACAACTTCCTTGTAAATAGTAGGTTCTTGATCTACAAGATCACACATCAAAGCTACATAGTCGGAGAATTTATTTGATCTCTTGCTTGTTCTTGTAGAGCCTTTTAGAGCTCCATACTTCTCTACTTCTTGTATGATTTATCTTACCCAAACAGGTTTTCTCTTTCGAGATATATCCATAGTAGGGGGATCTTGAGGTTCTAGCATATCATGATATTCTAATGATATTATTTCTGAAGAGGATTCAACTTCTACCTTTATGGGAGGTACATACTCTTCATGTACTTATTCAAGATAACACCTTATGGATTTCTTAAGATCATTTTCTTCATCAAATGTTACATTCTACTAATATTTGTGTGATGGAATCCTTAAATGTATTTCCTGAAGGATTTGGAGACTTCATAGTATCCAAAAAATATTCCCTTATTTCCAGAAGGATCCAAATTGGTTCTCTTTTCTTTTGGAATGTGAACATATACTCGACAACCAAATATCTTGAGATGGATCACTTCAGGTTTCTTTCTTGTATACATTTCTTTAGGAGTCTTGAATCCAAGTGTTAACACCCAATTAAATTTTGGGCATGGGTGTTCCTCACGTTCTTTGGCCACGTCGAGGAGTGGCGAATAGACAACAAAAGGGAGTTGATGGCACACATAAGGTAGTGCTCAACAGCAGGGTGGTCTGAGGATCAGGAAAACTAGGCTAAAGTGCAGTGTTGGATGCATGAAAGAGGGTTCCTAATTGATGAATGAAAACAACCAAGAGGCAGATCAATGGTGTCAGATATTTTTGCATAGTGAAATCTCCTGACCAAAAGCCACTCCCCAGCCTTGCGAAATGGGTTAAAGATCGGGTGCATCGGATGATCAAGATTGGGGCCCGAGAAGATCTATGGTGGTGAGCCATTTCGCATCCCAAACTTACAAGGAGTAAGACGCAAATATAGATTGTGAAAAGCTGTATGGGCCATTTTGATCAATGGCACTGGTACAAGCAAAGGTAGATCGACAGCTATAATTCATTTTGCAATCTGGAATAGCATGGGAGGAAACAAAACTCCACTACATGAAAAGGGGTGGGGTCCACTTAAATCAACAGTCATGGAGGAAGTTGGTCCCAATCGGTGGCCAGGAAGCCTACACACAAAATAAAACACGTGCGGGAACAGGAGTCCCACAGATCTATGGTCTGAGAACGTAGATGGTGAATCCACAGTGCAAGCCGCCCGGGACATACGTGAGAGCTATGACGTGTAAAAATCTATAAAAGGCCCACATGAAGTTGCAAATATTTGGTTTTTCTGAAACTGCGAAGCTGTCAAATACCTAAATCACATCCAAAGAGCCAGCCTAGACCAGCCAAGGGACCACACTACGGAGCAAGGTAGGCCCTTGACACTCTTTCAGTATTATTTGTAAATTGTCTCAATGGAAGTAATGGGGGTAAGAGATGATATAGAACCAAAGGTATCAGGTTAGAATATGGAAGAACATATGTTTGATGCAAACTCTGGGGTTTATGATACTTTCCTGGTGGGGAAACTATTGAAGCCTCCAGGAGAAAATTGGAAGATCATAAGAACCGGGGTATGGATACCTGTGGTGTTTTTAAGTCTTTCTTTCATTATTTTTGTATCATCCAAACCCCCTAGTGCCCTGAATTTGTCGAGTGGTGCGTAGAGAATTTATCTTTCACCAAAGGAGTTGTCATGAATAAGTCCAAGTCCAAATTTCTTTTCCCTGTCAAAGCCTCTACCATCCGCAAAACCCTGGATGTCCTCGATGAATTCACCCATCAGACCCAAGACTATCGAGAATAAGAAATTATTCGCTGCTTTAGAGAGTCTCCTACTGAAAGTAAAGAAGCCTTCCTGAAAGCCTGTTCTAAACCTGATATTGAACCCATCAACCTATCTTACCCTATTGACCTTGGCCAGTTCAACGAAGAGACTCAGTGGTGTATAACCCTGACTAGTCAGTTCTTAGGTTTAGATACTGATGCATATGTCCCAGAGTCATTGTTGACACTTTTATTCGTCTTAGATACCTGCTCGGCCAAACCTGAATTGCCCAGATAGTCAGGTCAGTCTTATCACCTTAACTTTGATGAGTTCTGAGCTGAGAACATTCGTTCTCAGTTAACAAACTTCCACGACACCAGAACGTTCAGGTTCCAGTCCTTTCTGCTGAGGAAATTCATATCCCACAATGATGAATATGTACAACTACCAAAATTGGTATTCATTCCTGAAATGGCCACTAATTATGGTAAATTCATGAACGAGTTGATGGCCAAAATATATGAAGTCTTTTTCCAGGAAAGACTGCCTAGGGTGTTGCCTGAAATGAGACAAATGTTGCAATTGTCGAAATGTAGGAGGATAGGAGACTGGTTCCTCTCAGATTTTGGGACAACCATAACACTGTATGGCTTCATACATTCACCATACATCCTGCCAGCTTTCTTGACCTGCAGGATCTTTTATTTGGAGTTAATCCGGCAAAAACTCATGGTCGAAGAACAACACTTCTTGAACTTCAAGAAGTGTTCGAATTTGGTCTTTCCTTGGAAATTAGGACCATATATAGTCAGAAACAGGGCTGCATTGCCTCTGGTCTCCAAATTTCTAAGAGACATGGGATTTCCTCAAGACCAAGCAATAAAATATGATCCTCATCAGGTTATCTCCAAGAGAAGAACGACCCTCAAATTCTGGCCCTTTGAGCACACGAAGGTTCCTGGGCTCATAGAAAAAGTGAATTGGGATGATTTCCCTAATACTGTCCCAATGGATACTAGTGCTGAACAGGACTCTGGCTCACAGCTACCTGGAGCAAATTCCCCCCAAGATGAGTTGGCTACTCTGGTCGCAATTGCTGGGGGATATTCATCATTGGCTAGTTACTCGGTGAGTTCAATAAAGAGAGGGGGTATTGAGGCCATGGACACCGAAGAAGTGGAAACTACCAGCACACCCAAAAGGCAAAAAATAGAGCCCAAATAGCAATTGGTACAGGCTAAAAAGGGACAGGTGAAGAAGAAGAATGTAGTAAAAATACAACAACAGGTGGAGCCCAATGTGGCCAAATTGGAGATATAGGAGTATGTATTCAAAGGGAAAAATGAACAAACGTCCAAAGAAGAGTGGCTAAAGTATTACCGAGATAAAGCTAACAAAACCTTCAACGAGACAGCAGAACTATATAGTGAAGCCTCATGGTTGCTTCAGCCCAATGTGGCGTTGAAAACAGTAAGGGATCATGCCCCTGATACCCTCAGCTTAGCTTTGGAATCAGGGAGCAAGGTGTCTGAGGTTAATGTAAACCTTTCAAAGGTTCCCAATTCTGAAATTATACATCTGAGCAAAGAGATGGGAGGCATATTGAATACCAGACTGCTTAGAGCTAGCATACAATTGTCCAAGTTAGAAGAAAGTAAGGCTAAAACTTCTAATCTTTTAAGAAAATCGAGAGTGGAGATCAAAGCACTTAAATCCCAAATCAAAATTTTACAAAAGGAATATATACAGATGGAGGGAGGTGGATAGAAAGGAAGCATGGTCCAGCAATTGCTCGATGACAAAGACAAAGAAATACAAGCTTTGAAAAAGAGGTTAAGAATCCTCGGCTCTCAGCTCGCTAGAGAAGATGAATTGGCTGAATTCGAAATGGAGAAAGAGGCATTGAATTCCAAGCTTGCTGATATCCAAGCTAAGCTACTAAAGCTTGAGGAAAAGGGGAGGCAATGGGAAGCAGATATCCAACTCCTAAGGAATAGTGAGATAGAGTTAAAAGTTAGACTAGCAGTGAAGGAAAGTGAGCTTCAGAGCAGGAATGGAGAGAAGGCAATTCTTCCCACGGGCGTGACTGAAGAAGTAGACACCAGCTCCCTCTCCAAGGCAATGTCACAGATAGGCCTAAAGGATACCAAACTCATCAAATTAAAGCAAAAATTTGAAGATTTAGAAAAGGAAAGAGTTAAAGAGAAATAGGGTAGAGAAAATGCCGAAGAAAAATGCCGAGAACTGACCCAACAAAACCGTAAGTTGAGCCAGCAAGTGATCGGAAAGCTTGCACTACAAGATGCAAAGCATCTGATATGGGACTGGATTATCATGGAAGCCAATAAGTTATACCCCTATCTCAATGTTATTACAGACCTGGGATTAGCTGTTGAGGAAACCAAAAAATAGGCCCATGAAGTAGGAGCTGAAGTGAACAAAAGACCTTTGGAGATTGTTGAAAGGGCCATAACCTATCTAAGCTCCTTATCAGATGAAGCCTCTAATAGTTTTGGTCTTCAAAACTGGGTTGATGTTATCTCTGGAGCTCAAAGGGTGATAACTAAATACACAATGATGGAGACGTTGCAGGCCCAAATAGACGTCACTGACCACAAACTCCAAGAGATCCTCAGGATGCTCAAGACATTGGAAAATAGAGGACTTCCCTTTTCTGGGAAGAGAGAGGTCCTTTACTATCTCAAAAGGATTATAAGTATTTCCTGTTAGACTGGTGGTCAGACCACAAAAAATTCAGAGATATGGAACAAGCATTATCCGGGAAGGTTGTCTTTGACAAGTTGTCCAATAATTTTGAGTTATGGTTTGACTTTAAAGCCATGCGACCCAAGGTCCCTATGACTTCATACTCAGAAGCAATGGAGCTCTAGGCACAAGCTTATGACATGGTTGCTGCGCCACTCCCTAGTCCTAATACATGGAAAACCATCCACCACTTTGGGTTCGTCCAGCTCACACAACCCCAGTAGAAATAGTGATGACAGTTCCACGAAAGATTTTCCAAGTGTCGCATGCTATCCCTAACAGTCGCTTCTCTCAGAGGAGTTTGTACAGTTAGCATCAGACAGGTGGGATTATGGGACACTCTTGTGCCTCTTCATCCCACGCTCCATATATCATTGTATGGCTATTTCATACAAGCCGCATCCGATATGACACATAAGAAGCTATTAGAAAACATCCTTTATTGTAACCAATTTCGATTCCCAAATGTTGGTTTGGGAAAGATAGAAACGCTATAAATATACCTCTTGAAAAGGGAGAATGGGTTGAAACCATTGTAATCTTTTGCTGTGTATTGTTACGAAGAGAAATTCCTATGGCTTGGGGTACCGCAATAGACAGCTTGACTCCAGAAATCAATCCTTTCCAATATGCAATAGAAATCAAATATCTAACACTAAAGGTTTAGACCTCGTACCTTATTCCGGACGATTGAAGTAGATCCCCATTGAGCTTTCCAACTTTAGCTTGAATTGATTAATCACTTCCTCAACAACAAGTAAATAATACAAGCATACTATATATATTGGTGTTAGATCTATTCTACCATATATAATCGACAATGTATAAGCATTTGAAATCATCCATGGATAAAATATTCATTCAAACATACATTATTGGACAGGAAAAGATATTTCTATCAATATAAAATCAGAGATTACAATGGATACAACCTTTGTCGGCACGTCTGCAAATCAAAGAAACTGAATCCCCCACTTGGGCCTCCACCACCTCAATCCTCCATCTCTCGATAGCAAGCTCACAAGCAAAAGGAAAGCTTGGGAAGAACACAAAAGTGCTCCAAGGGACAAAGGGATGCAAACTCAAGCACAAGTTCCGGCAACAATGGACTATAGTTTCTTTGCTCTCAGTTCTCTTATATGCCTTCAATGTATCAAATAGTTCCTTATATATCTTTTTAAAGGGGTAATGAAAGGTCGAATCCGAGTGATCTCAAGGCATATGGAAGGCCAGGAGTCAAGTGAGTCGGATCCATGTCAAGGAAAACTCGAAAAGGATTTGGATTTTGTACACATCCCGATGTACGCGGTTTTAGTGGTCAAACCTGCGTATATACGCGATAAAGGGTTTAAAAGTTTTGTATATCAATTTTCACATATTTTTAGGGATGGTCTAGGAAACATCAAAGGACAAAAAATGGTCCAAGGGGTCTAAGGAGTCTGCAGAGGGACAAGGAAAGGCCATACAAGTGTGATTCACCTAGTGTGGTAAAATCAGCTATAACCTAATGTGTGAGGTCAGAGGGGTCATACGATGGCTGAAATACATTATATGTCCATCCCAGAAGTGGAGTGATGAAGGATCCCAAATGGAATACCAGCCACCTAATCAGCACTGTACAATGATACAACTCTGCACATAACTGCAAATACATATAGTAGTCCCGAATACATAAGAGTACAATGGCCATGAATAGGCATGATACAAGATATCACATAAGTGGTCATTTCCACGTACAATATACATAGATCAGAATCTCCATGATGAAGATATACAAAGGATCATGATCTCCATAATAGTTGAAGATATACAATGGATCAAGATCTCCATAATAGCTGGAAATGTATGACATATACTGGAATCAAGTCACGAGAGCTGAAATCTCATGAACACTGGCATGATCAAGGAGGTAGCATATAAGAGATGCCACCAATCTTGAAGGTCTTCTACACAAATCGCTACGAGTAGATGTCCTATTATGTGAATAGAGGTTTCGAGGTCGAACATAGTAGTCCATCATCTGATTAACGGTCATTGATGTATACTGTTAACAGACGTGAGATCACCCACCGATAATGAAAATGGGAATCAAGGTACTAGAGTGCAAACTAACAAGTGTGAATAAATGTGTTGAGGTCAAACACTTGAGAGGATCCATCGATCAGGGGAAATTGATGCATTTCCAAAGACTGTCGATGGCGAGAGAACCTACCACTGATGACTGCAAGTCTCAAGGCACTAAAAAATGACTCTAGATTCCAATCCCAGAATAAATGATCTGAATTCGATGGGATTAAATCCATTGGAAGGAGGACATTAACGCATCCCCCATCATCCAACATGACATACTCAACAAAGCTATATAATGTGGAAGCACTTGATCATAAGGTGCACGAACCAGTAATTGTACCAGGAATGGACGACATGCAAAGTCAAGATAACTGAGGAATGGCTGACTCAGGTTTCAAATTCCTTCGAACAAGAGCATAATGGCATATGGTGGCTTAAATAAAGGCTGCATAAACTCAATATACAAAACTGGGACATCTTTGCGACACAGGAGGCATCGACAGAGGCTCCATGGGGACTGGAATCTTAACCAGTCGGTGGAGATAAACTTAGATAAATGAGTACAATTCCTAAATTCAAACTATAAACCCAACCAACGGATGTGATATACAGTCCTCTATTCAAAGGAGACATGACTCGACAGCTGCCAAAAGATAACATCTTTCCTTGTCCAGCTTTTTGGTTTTTTTATTTTTTTGGACTTTTTCAAATATTTAAAAAGCTTGAAAAACAATAAAAATACTTTATAGTTACAGACTAGGAGGAGATGAGTGCCATAATGGGAAAACAAACTAGTTCCAAGCAGTGGAACATACCTATGCTCAATGCAAGGATACATGTGTAGGATAGCAACACTCGGGGGAAAGTCCCCTCCCGGTAAAAATAGGGAATCAAGCTGCAAAGGATATATATAATGGCTCTGCATGGCTAGACATGAGACAAGATCGGGAAATATGGCTGAAACTCAATGTCAAGGAAGCCGGAATAAGGCTTAATAAGGCAGGAAAAGCTCATGATAATGCAATTACAACTTGACATAAGGGATTCTGAGGGAAATAGGCCAGCAAAAGATCAAGAGGAGTATGAGGCTCTTGCAAAATGTCATGGCGATACTATACAAAGGACTCCTAGACCTAAGAGAGGACTCACAGCATGGGTACCAAATGCAAAAGGGAGCTAAATAGGACACCCATGTATAGGAAAGCTCTACCATTCACATAGTACCACTTCTAACAACAACATGAACGTTTCGTGATACCATGGAATGGGTTCATACCTGAGGTTAAGATGGAACGGTCATAAGGAAATTCATAAGTGCAAGTGGATGTTCCATCCTAACCTATATGCTAGTTCAGACATAATACCTATGATAGGCCTAAATAGGTCGAAATCTAAGAGAGAGTGTACAAAAACTAGACCCAACATGACAACCATATAAGTCCAAAAAAACCCAAAATAGTCAATAAAGAATCCAAACTATAGGATATAGGGAGGAATGATCATGACAAATGCACCCAAAGGAAATAATGTGGTGAACGATGGGACATAAAAAGGAAAGTAAGGTGTAGACCCAACGTTCACACATCCACTACCACCCCCGTGAGGGTGACTACTGGTGTAAAGACCGAGCGAAGGGAATACAAATCCTCCACAAATAGAGTAGAGGATGGAATATGACCATTCCCAAATATATGAGCATGGTAAGGGAATGTGATGCCCCAAATTCTGACACCAGAGTCCATACTGGGACTAAGGATGGGTGATAGGATATCAGGCATGCCAAAAATAAAAGGACCCAAACTCAAGAGAGCATAAATATACTCAAGTAACCACAATCCCAAAGGCCAAATAGTGCATAAAGAGCACACTCCTAAGAAAATATACACCCAAAATACAAGCAAACCAAGGGGAGGATATGTGAGCTCCTGAATGCAGTAGGTATGTCTCACCTAGGAGAGGCTCGAAACTCCCATAAACTACAAGCAGAGGTATGTAACCAATTATAGTGGCCCTCAGCTTCAACACATAAAGCGACTGTGCTGTCCGACCTCTACCTGGCCAGGACATCTGTAGAATAACCTCTGTGAAGTACCCCCTTGATAACCTAGGTAAGGAAACTAAGGTCACCTCAATATAATCAATGCTCAGGAAGATAGTGACAGGTGGGATTGACCATATGGGCAGGGTAACAAAGCCTGAAACTCTCGAAAGAGCCCTAGATACGAATACAATCCTGGAAATATCTCCGGTGCTACTCAGTTTTGACTAGGGGTCATCCCAATCAATAACCGCTCACATTTCCTTGTGCTTAACTCCCTTGTAAGAGGAGGATCTTGAGAAACATTAATTATACCAAGGAATTTCACACTCTCACCTGGACAGATGCATACATGTTGTTTAGTGGTCTTGGAGAATTTACTCACAATGAACTATTCCAAGACCCTAAAACCTAATCTTGTTGGTGCACCCTATAAAAGAAAAGAGTGTAATTCATTTTATTATGCATTCATTTTAATTGGCTGTAATTACTCAAATGGAAATGGCCATGCAACTAGTGATATGAAGACTCAGCAGTGAAATAAAAATGCACACCATAACAAACAATGCTAAGTGCAATCTTTGTCAAATGAAAAACAGGGTATGCCACTACATGAGATGCATAAATATATATTCCTTTCCGAATGCTAGTGCAATCCTTCCTATATGAAATCCTAAATACAACTCTCATCCAAGCAATCCAATGCAAGTACCTCCTCAAATCCACATGCAAAAAAATGCAACTACCTTGTATTTTTCAATATAAAAGAATGAAAAATGCAATAAAAGTCATCTAAATCTCTTAGTCTCCACAGCAAGTATAAAACACAAGCCCAACAAGACACCGAGACAAAAAAGAGTAATGCACTAATGGCAAAACAAAAAGGATAAATGACTAAAACTACTTTCAAAGAATAATCAATGAAAAGATGATCTCTGGTCACAAAAGAAGCATCCAACAGACAACATCAAACCCATGGAAGACCCAACCACACTCACAACCCACCTAGCAACTTCCCACAACATCTAACTCACCAAAAGGGAGGATGTACGTGACTGTTTAAAGAACAGCCGCATATATACGCGACTTTTGGCCAAAAATCTGCATGTATATGCCAATTTTGGCCAAAAACCTGCGTATACAGAGAAGACAGTGGTAAGAAGCAAGCCAAGGGTCAAACCAATAAAGGGGAGTGTCAATGGATGAACATCCTATAAAATGTAACATAGAAACAAGGAGAAACAAAGAGCAAGTCAAGAATATCAAGCCCATTGTGCCCGCAAACCCCAAATAAAAACAAGGAACATCCCTAGCGGAGTCGCCAATTCTGTTACGGAGAGAAATTCCTATGGCTTGGGGTACCACAATAGACAGCTTGACTCCAAAAATCAATCCTTTCCAATATGCAATAAAAATAAAATATCTAACACTAAAGGATTAGACCTCGTACCTTATTCCGGATGGTTGAAGTAGATCCCCGTTGAGCTTTCCAAATTCCGCTTGAATTGATTAATCACTTCCTCAACAACAAGTAAACAATACAAGCATACTATATATATTGGTGTTAGATCTATTCTAGCATATATAATCAACAATGTATAAGCATTTGAAATCATCCATGGATAAAATATTCATTCAAACATACATTATTGGACAGGAAAAGATATTTCTATTAATATAAAATCAAATATTACAATGGATACAACCTTTGTCGGCACATCTGCGAATCAGAGAAACTGAATCCCCCACTTGGGCCTCTACCACCTCAATCCTCCATCTCTTGATATCAAGCTCACAAGCAAAAGGCAAGCTTGGGAAGAACACAAAAGTGCTCCAAGGGACAAAGGGATGCAGACTCAAGCACAAGTTCTGGCAACAATGGACTATAGTTTATTTTCTCTCAATTCTCTTATATTCCTTCAATGTATCAAAGAGTTCCTTATATAGATTTTCAAAGGGGTAATGAAAGGTTGAATCCAAGTGATCTCAAGGCATATGAAATCCAGGAGTCAAGTGAGTTGGATCCATGCCAAGGAAAACTACAAAAGGATTTTGATTTTGTACACATCCCGATGTACATGGTTTTAGTGGTCAAACCCACGTATATACACGATAAAGGGTTTAGAAGTCATGTATATAAATTTTCACATGTTTTTAGGGATGTTATAGGAAACATCAAAGGACAAAAAATGGTCCAAGGGGTCTAAGGAGTCTGCAGAGGGACAGGGGAAGGCCATACAAGTGTGATTCACCTGGTGTGGTAAAATCAGCTATAACATGTATGTTTTTCAAGAAAGTTTTAATATAATCACAGAGCCGACATCGGTGTTTTTCACACAAGGATTCCTGTGTCGTTCGCACTTACAGTCTGTTATTTATTTTCTTATGTGATTGTTATTCCAATTTGCCTTTCCATTCTTTTTTTCTTTCATATCTAAGACTTAGGGTATAATATCTCAGAATTCATACTTGTTATGCTCCATTTGTTGTTTCAGGTATTCACCAAAATTTCTTCCAAAGTTAATGTAGAATTCATTTCTCACAATGCTCTGCATTAATGGTTTGTTCATGTTCCTCATTTTCACCAAAAAAATATGAATCGATTGTGATCGAGTGGCTACCTTTCCCTTGTGATGAAAACATTTGCATTTAAGATCTGATTATCTTTGTTGTATATCTTGACTCCATCACCCAATGATGTTGTGTTTTGTTTCAACCAATTCTATAAGCGATTTATAGTTTCCATTTGTATATATATATCTGGCACTGTCATACATTTAGTGAGAGATCCCTCTCAGAAGAGCAGAAGGCCAGTTCTGTGTTCAAAAGCAGTTTTGCTATTACCCGGAAGCGATCCCTTCCGCAACCTTTGGTTCAATTTCGGTGCTAACAAAATGGCGTTGTTGTCGGGGATGAGATTGAATATCATCCCTAGAAAAAACAACAAAGATTCAAAGTATAAAGAGTTTTTGTGGGCAAACAGAGGTTCTTACATGTGAAGAAGGTTGTATCATTTGCCTTGGCAATGCAACTAAAATATTATGGAGGTGATTCCACTGAGTAGATTGGTGATCGTAAGGACATGGTTTCTAGAGACATAAATTCCAGAAGCTACTAAAAGGTGGTGCATTTGTCCTAGAAACTCTAAGCTCACCATGATCAGTATCGCACCAGCTATCTTGGCTCCCAGAAAGATCCACACGAGAGGTAATTCTGATACCGAAACTTTGCTTAGTGTGGATAATCAAGAAAAGATACTTATAAATAGGAATAAGGAGAAGTTGGGTTCTACATTGTTTGATACCTCGTCATCTCATGCCTGGTATGGCTTAGCTGAAACCGAGAGGGGGGTTGGAGCTGAAAGATTGCTAACCAAATATAATTTTGAGTCCGATCTGAGAAAGGCTTGGTTAGGTCCTAATATGCTGCAATCCTATCTGCTTGATTCTTTGTGGCTGAACCTAGAAACCCCACCCAAAGCTGAAGAGATATTCTCTATATTTCAAAATACTCAAGTGCCCAATTTCCTATCCATTCCTAACTGACCCACCTCGATGGCTACTACTAGACTTTCCCTATTAGCCCTACCTCTAGTCCTATACGACCTTCCCATGAATTATTCCCAGAGGATTGCACTCTATGATGGGTAGGGAAATGTTTCAGCAAGATACCATGTGGATAATTTTGATGACTTTATTGACCTAGAGGAGGTATATGATGAAGATGTCAAGATGCGGTTATTTGCTCAAAGTTTGTCTATGGAGACCAAGAAATGGTATAAAGATTTACCACCTAGGTTTATCTGCAGCTTCGCTGGCTTTCAGACCATATTTCTAGAGTGATGGGATGACAAGTAGAGCCCCTTGAAAGTTTTGTCCCAATATAATAATCTCAAGAAGGGAGGTTTTGAATCCGTCCATGAATTTTCTAGCCTATTCATGTGGGTTTACAACTCGATACCTGCCGATATCAAACCTTCACCCGAGGCAGCTAAACTTCATTATGCAGACGCCTTTGAAAATGACTTTGCTTCACTATTAAGAGAAAGAAATTCCAACACCCTATCATCCATGTTCATTGACACCCTAGAGGTAGAAGCCAATATGATGGCATGTGGGAAAATCAAACCTTGGGCAGATATTGACAGGAGGAAAGGTCGAGAAGAGGTACATCCCTCTGCCTCTACTTCTTCATCCAGTGATGTGAAATTTGAGCTGATGCTCAAAACTATGGAAAAGTTGATGGACATGCTAACGGTAGAAACCAGGCCAATGAACAGGGAACCGAACAAGCCTCCAATAAGGAATCCTAATTTTAGGTGGCCGGTCCCTCCTCCACTCCAACCCAATAGACAAAGGGATGTGAGGAATCCGAGAAATCCTGAAGAGCATCCTATCAGACCTCCTTTCCCTGAAAACTATGTATCTGCTGAAGATGAAGCTAAGTTCGCCGAAGATCACATCCATCATTTCAGCGACCTGGACTCTGAGATTTACTTGACAGAAGAGGAACATGATATGTTCGCTCAAGTAGATGGAAAAACCCTGGCCAAGGAATTGGAGCAGTATCGTAAAGGTTATATGCATGCTATCGACGACGTCAGGAAGATCAAACTAAGCAATAGGGACATGGCCATATAGAAGAAAGGTGGTGACTCTATTGGGGACACTGCTATACCTAAAGGAGGGTTAACCCTAGACCAGCCGTCTAGTAGTCATACCAATCCCGGGGAAGAAAATGACAAGCAGAAAGGGTCGATGTCACCTATAAACGTGGTAAAGGAAAGCAGTAATGTGAAAAGGGCGGAACCAATGGCACCTGTCGAGCCTATCAAGGCCTTCCCCACGTTTGACCTCCAAAACAAGCTAGCTAAACTGAAGATCTTGATTCCTTTTAACGAATTGTTGAGAAATCAGGAATATATGGATAGTATCATGCATATGATTGTGAATCAAGGGGAAGCTCACCCTGATATCTTGGAGCTGAATGAAGACAATCCTACTATCGTTCTAGGGTCTAAAATTGATAGCATGGACAGCGAGGACGAGGAGGTACCCCCCTTTTACATGAGCTTGAACGTGCATGATGTGGTGTTACATAATGCCATGCTGGATTTGGGAGCCTCGCACAATCTAATGCCGAAAGGAGTGGTGCAAAGCTTGGGGTTGGAGATTACTAGGCCTTACAAAGACCTATATTCCTTTGATTCTAAAAGAGTGAAATTTCTGGGACTGATCAAAGACATGGTGGTTTCTTTAAACAAGCTCCCTTCTAAGGTTGTGGTCATGGACGTCATCATGGCCAACATTCCACCCAAATTTGGTATTCTGTTGTCGAGATCCTGGACCTCGAAGCAGAAGGGTAGCCTGTAGATGGACCTGACTTATGCTACCATTCCTCTTCGGAATGAAAGCAAGAGATTATACAGTGAGAAGAGGTTGCCTTACGTAGTGAGCATTCAGGCTCAGCCCAACATCCATCACGTCTACGCCATCGACACAGATTTGGGGTCCTCTATCTTCTTCAACGATGAGCTTCCTTGCAATTCCAAAATCGTCGGGCCACAAAAAGATGAAGCGGCAGCCAGCGAGCTGAAGGTCGAGGAAGAAAGTTAGAAATATGAAGGATTGTGGAAGATGCATTTTGACGGCTTTGTGTCTAAAGCGAGTGTTTGTGCAGGTGTGTATATTATCTCCCCCACTAAAGATGCCAAAGGTCATTTTTACAAGTTAATTTTTGAATGCTCTAACAATGTAGTAGAATATGAAGCCTTGTTGCTGGGATTAAGTGCGCTGAAAGATGTAGGCATGAAAAGGGTCCAAATATTTGGGGACTCAAAACTTGTAATAAATCAAGTGAATGATATTTATCAAACTAAGCATATGAGAATGAGAGCCTACCGAAACGAGGTGTGGGATATGTTCAAGAATTTATTTATTGAACACATAGTCCAAGTGATTCCCAGAGATGAAAACACGGTGGTGGATTCTCTGGCTATTGCAGCAGGGAAGTTTGAAGCTCCAGCGACGTGAAAGAAGAAATGTAAGGTGGAGATTGTAAACAGACCTTCCATACCAAACAACATCAAACATTGGCAGGTCTTTGAAGATGATATGCAGATCAAAATATTTTTGGAGATGTCTGGAGAGTTTGTAAATACTCACATTGATGAAGGCGGCTCCGACCCTGAAAACCTCTTAGATGATGAAGGGGAAGGAGAGGAAGCTTTTGGCGTGGGAAAACTAAAAGACTCCTTGGGGGGAAAGGATATAGTCCAGTTGAAAATAAACCATATCCCCAGGGGCCTGATACCTTTAGAGTCTCTGTTCGACAAGAATGATGTAGCTAAAGAGCTTAAAGTCGAACTCGCCACAGATGTTGTGGAAGATATAATTATCAACACTAAAGAAGACCCGAAGATTATAAAGTTGTCCAATAAGTTGCTCGATGAGGAGAAAAATGGGTATGTGAAGCTGATGAAGAAATACACGGATGTGTTTGCATGGATTTATGAAGATCTTAAAGAATATGACACCTCCATTATCCAGCACACCATTCCAATCAAACCCGGAGAGAAACCTTTCAGGCAAAAGCTATGGAGGATCAATTTGAAGCTAGTACCCATCATTGAGAAGGAAGAGAAGAGGTTGTTCGATGCAAAGATAATATTAAATCTGAGGTTTTCTAAATGGGTGGCCAGTTTATTTCCCGTTCGAAAAAAGAATGGAGAAATATGGTTGTGTGTGGATTTCAGGAATTTGAACAAGGTATCTTTGAAAGATAATTACCCTTTGCCCAAAATGGACCAGATCCTTCAGAGGGTGGTAGGATTAGAAAGAATGTCTACAATGGATGGATTTTTAGGGTACAACCAGGTGAAGGTGTTACCTGAAGATCAAGAAAAAATTGCTTTCACCACACCATCGGGTACTTTCATGTACATGAAGATGCCATTTGGGTTGACGAATGCGTGAGCTACTTTCCAACGTGCCATGGATATCACTTTTGCAGAAGAAAAGGAAACATTTGTGGTGATATACATGGATGACATTACGGTGTACTCCAGGTGGGATAAAGACCATATTAGGAACTTGGAAAGGCTCTTCATTAAATGTAGGAGGTATGGAATTTCCTTAAACCCCAGAAAGTCAAATTTCACCTTGGAAGAGGGGAAATTGCTTGGACACATCATCTCAAAGGAAGGGATTAGGATTGATCCAGACAAGGTAAAAGGCATCTTGAAGGTTGAAGAACCGAGGAGCAAGAAAGAAGTCCAATCCTTCCTCAGTCAAGTCAACTTCTTAAGAAGATTCATCCCTAGCTTTGCTGAATTCCTGATGGACATTACCGACATGCTAAGGAAGGATCATGAAATTAAATGGATGATCAACGCTAAGAAATCCTTCAAAGGTATAAAACAAGCCATTTTAGAGGCTCCTGTGTTGATCAGCCTAGATTTTGAAAAGGATTTTTTGGTATTCTCTTATGCTTCAGAACACACCGTAGCAGCAGTGTTGCTACAAAAGAATGATCGAGGTGAGGAGTAGCCTATAGCATTCTTCGGTAAGATATTGAGATACGGGGATTTGAGGTACAACATAATGGAAAAACAAGCATACGGCTTGGTCAAATATTTAAAAGATTTTAGGATCTATATCCTCCATTCCCACATCATTTCCTTTGTGCCATGCAGTGTTGTGAAGAGCATATTGACCCAACCGGACCCAAAAGGAAAGAGAGCCAAGTGGGTTTCGGTACTCTTGGAGTATGACATAGAAATAAATCCCATGAAGTTGGTCAAAGGGCAGTGATTGGCTAAGATGATGACTGACTCTCATTACGATTCTCTGCAACTAAATTTTCTTGCCTGTCAGTTTGGTCAAGAGGAAGCCGAGGTGCAAGTGAAGCTATCCTTCTCTACATCCCCTTGGTACACTGACAATGTTTTTATATTGCAGAATTTACAACCCCCTGCTTGTCTGAGCAAAACTCGATCTAGATCCATCAAACTGAAGGCTGCAAAATTTTTCCTCATAGAACAGTACCTCTACTGGAAGGACCCTGGGGGCATATTCCTGAATTGTATTTTGGAGGATGAAGCTCAATGCATGGTGAAGGAATTTCATGAAGGGGACTATGGGGGTCATCATTCGTGGAAAGTCACCGCAAACAAGATCCTGAGGGAAATATTTTATTGGCCTTCGTTGTTCTCAAATGTTTACAAGGAAACCACAAAGTGTTACCAGTGTCATATCTTTGAAGGAAGAAGGAAGGTGGTGTCTCTCCCTCTTAGCCCCATATCAATGGAGGTTCCATTCCAATAGTAGGGGTTGGACTTCATCAGTGAGATAAATCCAAACTCCTCTGGACAACACAAGTGGATCCTGACTGCCACGGATTACTTCATAAAATGGATCGAGGCTATACCCTCTCGGAGGGCTACATAAGAGGTGATAATGGATTTCATAGAAAACAATATCCTCGCAAGGTTCAACTGGCCAAAGAGAATCGTGACTGAAAATGCCCCTGCATTTAAATCTAAGAAGATGATAATTTTTTTCCATAAATACCATATAAGCTTGAATCTCTCCATTGCTTATTACCCACAAGTCAATGGATTGGCCGAATCTTCTAATAAGAGCCTTGTAAGGATTATTAAGAAGTTATTAGAAGATAACAAGAAAGCTTGGCACACCAAGGTTAAGTATGACTTGTGGGATGACAGAATCAGTACCAACAGAGCTATCGGCATGTCACTGTTCTAGCTAGTTTATGGAACCGAAGTAATTTTCCCTACCTCTCTGGGCATCTTAGTCATGAAATTACTATGAGATCCGTTAGATGAGCCAAATCTCATTCAGAGAAGAATCAACCAGATCATTGAGCTTAGTGAAGTGAGGGATAAGGCTTATGATAAGGTCCAAGTGCACCAGGAAAAGATGAAGAATACCTTTGATAGAAAAATAAAGGAAGATGTTTTCCAAGTTGGTGACTTGGTGCTAAAATGGGATGCCCCCAATGAAGATAAAGGGAAACATGGGAAGTTTGACCATTTATGGTTAGGTCCTTACCTCATTGCTGCTCACAGAGTAGACAATGCCTTCATTTTAGAGTATCCAGATGGGTTGCAGTATGAAGGGGGCATAGTGAATGGGAGGTTCCTGAAACATTACTTGGAATGAGGGGACTAAGGCCCATGCATCATAGTGTAAATACGTTTCATTTTTCAATCAGTACTAGTGGTGAATCAGAATATTTGAAGCCCATGGAGAAGGCCCTAAGATTAGAAGAGGTAACCATCCTTTAAAGTTCTCTTTCTTATTTCAGATAGTTAGGTTATATGAGGTTTTCAATGGTTTCAGCACTAGGTCTATGGGGGGTTCTTTGCTACCTCACTGGGAGGATAGCATTCCTCATGGAGCTGGTTGTTAACACCCAATTAAATTTTGGGCATGGGTGTTCCTCGCATTCTTTGGCCGCATCGAGGAGTGGTGAATAGACAACAAAAGGGAGTTGATGGCACATTTAGCATGGTGCTTAATAGCAGGATGGTCCGAGGATCAGGAAAAATGAGCTAAAGGGCAGTGTTGGATGCGTTAAAGAGGGTTCCCAATCGATGACTGAAAACAACCAAGAGGCAGATTAATGGTGTCATATCGTTTTGCATGGTGAAATATCCCAACCAAAATCCACTCCCCAGCCTTGCGAAATGGGTTAAAGATCGGGCGAATCAGACGATCAAAATTGGGACCCGAGAATATCTACGACGGTGAGTCATTTCACATCCCAAAATTACAAGGAGTAAGACGCAAATATAGATTGAGAAAAGCGGAACGGGCCGTTTTGATCAACGACATTGGTATAAGCAAAGGTAGATCAACGGCTATAATTCATTTCACAATCCAGAATAGCACGAGAGGAAACAAAACTCCACTACGCAAAAAGGGGTGGGGTTCGCTTAAATTGATGGTCGTGGAGGAAGCTGGTCTCGATCGGCAGCCAAGCAGCCTGCACAAAAAATAAAAACACGTGCGGGAACAGGAGTCCCGCAGATTTATGGTCTGAGAACGCAGAGGGTGAATCTAGGGTGCAAGCCACCCGAGACATATGAGAGACCTATGACATGTAAAAAGCTATAAAAGGCCCACATAAAGTTGCAAAGATTTTTTTTTTTTCTGAAACCTCGAAGCTGTCAAATACCTAAATCACATCCAAAGTGCCAGCTCGGACCAGCCAGGGGACCACGCTATAGAGCAAGGTAGGCCCTTGACACTCTTTTAGTATTATTTGGAAATTGTCTCAATGGAAGTAATGGGGGTAAGAGATGATATAGAACTAGAGGTATCAGGTCAAAATATGGACAAACATTTGTTTGATGCAAACTCTGAGGTTTACGATACTTTCCTAGTGGGGGAAACTATCAAAGCTGCCAGGGGAAAATTGGAAGATTGTAAGAACCGGGGTATGGATACCTGCGGTGTTTTTAAGTATTTATTTCATTTTTTCTTTGACGGCCAAACCCCCCAGTGCCCTAAATTTTTCGAGTGGTCCACAAAGAATTTCTCTATCACCGAAGGAGTTATCATGAATAATTCCAAGTCCAAAATCCTCTGCCCTGTCAAAGCCTCTGTCATCCACAAAACCGTGGATGTCCCCACCGAATTTGCCTATCAGACCTAAGACTATCAAGAAGAAGACATTATTCGCTGCTTTAGAGAGTCTCCTACTGAAAGTAAAGAAGCATTCCTAAAAGCCTATTGTAAACCTGATAGTGAACCCATAAACCTATCTTACCCTACTGACCTTGGCCAGTTCAATGAAGAGACTCAGTGGTGTATAACCCTGGCCAGTCAGTTCTTAGATTTAGCTACTGACGCATACATCCCAGAGTCATTGTTGAGTCTTTTATTCGTCTTAGATACTTGCCCAGCCGAACCTTAATTACCCAGACAGTCAGGTCAATCTTGTCGCCCTAAGTTTGATGAGTTCTTAGTTGAGAACATCCGTTCTCAATTAATGTGTTAGAATAATCAACCCATAGTTTACCCACTTAGACATTAATTTAATTATTTTTGTCTTGTTATCCTAGTTCATGTGTCCCACCTTGTGCAAGTTGTCTTTTACCTATCCATAGTGGTCAAACTTGCCTTATTTGACTCATGTAGCGCATGGGAAATCCCAAGGAATCAAATCTACTTTATTCCTGGCCTCCTAGGCGCCCTTTTGCTTTTTCTGCTTTATTCCCTACTTTTTCGGTGTTTTAAGGCAAATGTAAAAGCTAAACTAGGTGAGGTGAACTAGTTTTTTGTCCTCTTCATCCTCCACTCTTTTCTCCTTACAAAAGCATGTATGAGATTCCATTCCACCACTCTTTAGCTTGCTTAATCCATCTTGCTAATTCGTGAGCTCCATGACAGATTTGGGATCAACTTTTTACACCTATGGGGGATTTGCTTATTTTTAGTAAGCCTTCTTTATGCCATTCTTCTCCAGGAGTTGGCACATCAAGCTCACCCAGTTTTATCATTGATTCTGGAGCTTCAAGACACATGGTTTCGACCAAGGAGGCCTTATCCTCACTTGACATGTCGAAAGGACCATCTATAGTACTGGGAGATGACTCTCTCACTGAAAGTTTGGGCAAAGGGAGGATTGATCTTGATCATGGTCAGTTCAGCAATGTATTATATGTGCCTGGTCTTGCCTCCAACCTCTTGTCAGTGTACCAGATGACCCACACTGGGTCTCCTAATAAATTCATATTCTCCCCTGATGAATTTGAGATCACAGAGATCTCAAGTAGTAGAGTCATTGCAAAAGGAGTTGCAAATCATGCTCAAAACGTATACATGTTCTCACACTTCCTACCTTACTCAAACCCCTCTACTCTTCTGATTCATGCTAATGAAGCAGGAAAGCTTTGGCATGAAATATTTGGCCACCTAAACTACACATATATTTCTAATCTTAGTGAAAAAGAGATGGTCATAGGGTTTCCCAAGATAAAATTTTCCAAAGGAGTCTGCCAAGGTTGTATCCTAGGAAAACACCCAGAGCATAAATTTGAGAGAGCTAGTCATGAGAGAACCTATGCACCCCTCGAGCTGATCCACAGTGATGTTTCTGGCCCATTCCCTCATATGTCCATGCTTCAGGCCAAATATGCATTGACCTTCATTGATGACTTTTCCAGGTATTGCTGGGTTCACTTCCTGAAACACAAGTCTGAATTTTTTGGCCTATTCAAAGTCTTTAAGGCTTTGATTGAGAACCAGTCTGGAAGGAAACTCAAGGCCCTCAGATCTGAAAATGGTGGTGAGTATGTCAAGTCTTAGTTTATTAATTATTGTGCAGATGCAGGTATTCAGATGTAGCATTCTATCCCTTACACACCACAACAAAATGGTGTTGATGAGAGGAAGAACAGATCACTGAAGGAGATGGCAACATGCATGATGGAGGAAAAAAAATTTCCACCAAAGTACTAGGCCGAAGATATCAACTGTGCAGCCTATATTCAGAATAGGGTGCCTCATAAACATCTTGATGGCATGACTCCCTTCGAAGCATGGAGTGGGCACAAGCCAGATGTGACCCATTTCAGGATTTTTGGCTCAAAGGCTTGGGCTAGAATTCCAACAGAGAAGAGGAAGGCTTTGCAGCCCCAAATCCAAGAGTGTCTTTTTGTTGGATACTCTAAAGATTCAAAAGGGTACAAACTGATAAATTTGAGCACAAACAAATCCTTCATCGAAAGGTGTGTTCAGTTTGAAGAAGAACCCCTTGCAGCAGTGGAAGTTGGAGAAGCCTCTTCTCCACCTGAACCTCAAGAAGTAAGTAAAGAGTTTGTTGAACATGCTGATTCTGATTTTTCTGATGGATATGAGTTTATTGCAGACCCTAACATCCCTACAAGGCCAAAATGGGCAGCCAAGACACTACATGTAGCAGGAGAGCTAGCAGGGGATCCCAATGACCCAAGGAGGACTAGATCTCAATTTGAGAGTGGTCTGTGCATGAAGGATCCTATGTTTGCTGAAAAATGCTATTTGATGATGGATTCTGATCCTCAAACATATGAAGAAGAAGAAGGAGATCCAAGATGGCAAACAGCCATGAAGGAGGAGTTCAGCTCACTCCAGAAGAGCAACACATGGGAGCTAGTGGATCTTCCCCTAGGGAGAAAGTTAGTCCAGTGTAAGTGGGTCTATACGACAAAATTTGCTGCTGATGGTTAACCACTAAAGTACAAGGCCAGATTGGTAGCCAAGGGTTACTCACAGGTTCATGGCATAGATTACAATGAGACCTTTGCCCCAGTGGCAAAGATGGATTCCATCAGCCTAGCCTTAGCCATTGCAGCCTCAAGCCAATGGGAGGTACATCACATGGATGTAAAATGTGCCTTCCTGAATGGAGATCTCACTAAAGAGATATATATGCAGCAGCCTCAAGGTTTTGCTACTAACCCTTCTCTTGTGTGCAGGTTGAGAAAGTCAGTATATGAGCTAAAGCAAGCCCCCAGGGCTTGGTATGCCAAGATCGATAGCTTCTTGCTATCACTGAATTTTGTTTGGTGCAAATTAGATCCAAATGTCTATTTGAAGTTAGTTAATGGTTCATTAATGATCATTGTGTTATATTTTTATGACCTCGTCATTACAGGAAGCTCAAAGGCTGAGATTGCTTCCTTAAAGGGTGCTATGAACCAAGCCTTCTCCATGACAAATTTGGGGCTCTTAAGTCAATTTTTGGGGCTTGAGATTGCTCAAAACAAAGCTGGAATCAAGGTGAACCAGTGAAAATATGCCTTGGACTTGCTGAACAAATTCAAAATGAAGGATTCCAAAGCAAGCAAAACTCCTTTCCTTTCAGGAGTGAAGCTGGAAGAAGCTTATTCTTCACCTATGGTAAACAATACACTGTATATGCAATTGATTGGATGTTTGTTGTATCTGACACATACTAGACCTGATCTTTGTTATGGAGTAAGTGTGGCTTCTAGATACATGTATCAGCCTCATGAGATCCATTGGAAAGCAGCCAAAAGGATCCTTAACTTTGTTCAGGGAACAAGGACACATGGGATCTTCTATAAAGCAAAATCTGATCTTGATTTGATTGGATTTACTGACAGTGATTGGGCAGGTGATAGCACAGACAAAAAGTCCACATCAGGATATGTGTTCATGCTTGCAGAAGGGCCAATCAGCTGGTCAAGCAAGAAACAGAGTGCCATTGCACTCTCATCTACAGAAGCAGAGTACAGAGGAGTTGTTAATGTAGCAACTCAATGTTTATGGTTGCAAGGATTACTTGGAGAGTGTGGCTTCAAATAAAAGTACTCAAATACCATCTACTGTGATAACTAGAGTACCATTCGAATCTACAAAGAGCCAGTTCAGAAATAGAGAACCGGACATATTGAGATCCATATGCACTACATCAGAGAACTTGTGCATGATGGCACCATTCACCTACTCTTCTGTTCATCTTCAGAACAAGTAGCTGATATCTTCACCAAAGAATTTTGTGAGAAGACCTTCAACAATCTCAAATCACTGTTGGGGATTTCTGATCGTGCTGTGAAGCATGAGTGAAGACAAGATTCCAAAATTTTCTTTTACAGTCTATGTTTAAGGGAGGAATTTCCCAAGTTGGTTTTGCCTCTTTCCTTGTTTAAATGGACATGCAGTATGTAAAGGGTGACTAAGCCTTGTTGCTAGGCCCTATAATTTTCTGATATATTACTCATAAGTCAGGCTTAAGGGGGGGTGTTAGAATAATCAACCCATAGTTTACCCACTTAGACATTAATTTAATTATTTTTGTCTTATTAGCCTAGTTCATGTGTCCCACCTTGTGCAAGTTGTCTTTTACCTATCCATAGTGGTAAAACTTACCTTATTTGACTCATGTAGCACATGGGAAAGCCTAAGGAATCAAATCTACTTTATTCCTTGCCTCCTAGGTGTTACCACCTAAGTTGTACTTAGTGGTTTTTATCAAGTGAGCCCGGTGAACCGGACAGGGCTAACTTGTTTGGACTTCAAAAAGACCTTTGGAAGTACTTCTGGGACGTGCTTGTTGTACTATACCACATGTTCATACCCCCTAAGGGAATTGTAATAAATGTTCTACCATGATAGTGTCTGTAAAAGACTCGATCTCTTAGACTTTATTTGTCAATCCGATCAGCCCAGGGTGTTTTTTCCCTTGGCTATTATTGGTTGTTGAACAAACGACTGATAATTTCTGAGTTTTTCA
>LPNX010963464.1:219200-373612 GCA_001517045.1 Pseudotsuga menziesii | reverse complement strand
GAGGAGTAGCCTGACTGTTGGAAGTATCCCTCGCGTGAATTTGATTATTTGTCATATAATTCGATGATCTGAAGCCCTCGCAGAGCACAAATCTTCTCCATAGCTTTACAAACTTGCGTCTTATTTTCAAACTCTTGGCATCTGCATCCATGCTGATGTTTATGCAGTTTTTTGTTTGATTTGAAAAGAGGAAAGTTTAAGCTATTCCAGAAACACTATAAAATAGGAATCTAAACAACAATCTCTGCAGAATGTTCAAGAAGAATGTGTATGAAAACAATCTATACAGAATGTTAAAGCTGGAGAATGGGCAAGAACATCTCATAGTAGAAAGCAGAATAGAGCCAGCGACCCGTGACGGAGATCGCTAGTCTAAACGAAGTTAAAGAGAAGTAAGTCACTCACAATGCATTGAGCCTGAAAATGCACTAAACGATTCGCTGGAAGGATTCGCTGGAAGGTGGGCACGTGGAAATCTGAACGTTCAAATTTAGTCTTTGAATTATAAATAACATAATAATAAAATATACTAAATGCTGATGTCATAGTAGCCATGTGTCAAGTGAAAACCAGATACCAAACTCCAAGGTTATTGGCTAATTAGAAGTTGACAAAATAGCAAAGGCAAATATTTTTATTAAAATTTAAAATAGTTTTTTGGCAAACTCCAAAACTAAACTTTACAAAACAGATTTTAAATTTTTGATCAAAGGAAAACTAATACAAGGTCAAAGGGTAAGCGATTACAATATACCTGCCACATAAATATACTATTAAGATTATCAAGATGCAACAAGTATATTCACCACCAAATATCTTAATACAATGATGAAAAATAAAATAGCATGTGACAGTTACAAAATATTCCTTTCTAACCTAAAAAGGTTATTATAATAAGTTAAACATAAGGGTCTACATTGCATTAGATAATCTGATATCTTATTGAAAACATGCAAACTAAGAAATATAACGTTCTATCAATCAGCCGAATGTCTTGCAGCTCTGCTGAGTGAAGCCTAGGCGATTCTTCTCTCTGTCATACAATATATAAAAATTCTGCTGCTGATAGTTTCCAAGGATCACAGCGGGTCCATTATCATCTTCCGAAATGATTTTGGAGCTAATCATTGTCAAGCAGGTTGAGTCAATAATGCCAAAATAAGTGAAATAGTTGGCGACAGGGAGCACCATATCTGCACCACTGAAATGAAATGCGAACGCAGGCCAGCGAATAGTCTCTGGACTAGCTGAGATATTGTAACACAGTCCCAGACCAGTCGAAGCTTCAATTTCAGTAGCTCTTTTGTAACCAATTTGAGAAGCAAACCCAGCGACAATCTTCTCAAAGATTTCTTCCTTAAACACAGTGAAAGTTCCACCGTTGCCTTTGGTGTCGAAGGCAAATAACTTAGACGGCAGGTTCAAGCGTTTTCTGCCGATACTGATCCCTCTGATTCTTGGTTGCTTCCACGATCCTTAGTTGCTTCCACGATCCTGGCAAGTTTCTTGTAATCTTGGTCGGCCTCCTGCACATGTTCTGCATGGAGACCAGACTCTTCATTTCTGTGAAGTGTGATGACTATACCATCATCCCCTTTACACAATATTATTACAGAGAATACTTGGAGAACCAGGAGGAGGAAGGCAATGATCAGCTTGCAGGCCAACATGTTGAGAATCTTGCAAAAAAGCTAGTAATGGATAATGGGTATTGAAATCTGTGTGATATTAATAGGGTTACAGGGATGCTAATTAATCCAAACTCACAGTATGAACGGAGGTAAGGGATTGAAGAAATAATAAATGGAATTTGAAGTCTTTTTTTTCCACTTTGTCTTAAAAACTAATTAAATTTAGACTGTCTGCTACTTCTTCACAAGTCAATCAAAGTCCACGAAGAAGTCCTCCACTCTACTTAAAATAAAGGAATTAAATTTCTACCGGGTTATAGAAATCTATATTGGTCTTCTTCACTTGGTTCGCACGAGCAAAGCAATCGTTATTATTGGGTGAGCTGTGATTTCTGATCATGAGATTAAGAGGTGAGAGTTTTCCATTATAACCTGTGATAAAGGAAGTGGGAGTATTCCATTATGGTTGTGTTCGATTTTCAAATAAATGATATCTTTGAAATTGATTTTATATTAGCATTGTTTTTAAATTAAAGTATATTTTTAGTGTTTGTTATTATTGCCTTCATTTATTGGAAATAAATTATGTGTTGGTCTAGAAATTTTTAATATCAATATTAAAGTAAACAGTGGGGATACAAATAACTTTCATCCTTCACATTCACAAGCTATTCAATCAAGTGGTCAAACAAGGGTTTCCTAAACCACTGACTCGGCCTCATTATCCCTATTTTTGAAAGTGAAGATACAAATAACCCCTCTAACTATTGCACAATTATGATTATCCCTCTCCTAGCCAAGTTATATGGTATTATTTTGGAAAAGAAGCTCAGCATATGGCTTGAAAATGAAGGTAAGCGGGCTAAAGGCCAAGCAGGTTTTAGAAGGAAGCACTCAACAACATATCACCTAGTTAAGCTTAGGATCATTGTGGAGAAATGTCTTAATGATAAATCGAATCTCTTTTGTTGCTTTGTCGACTTTAGAAACGATTTCGATACAATACCTAGAAATAACCTATGGAACATATTAGAAGAGCTAAAGGTTCCTTTCGAGTTAAGATCTTCCACAATAAGGTTATACGAGAATGACATTGCCAAGTTTAAGAGCAACGAGGGGTGGTTGAAAGATATTAAGTGTAATATCGGAGTTAAACAAGGTTGCCCCCTCTCCCCTACCCTATTTGGCATTTACATCTATAAGCTAGAAGGTTGTTTAGAGGAAGCAAGTTGTGCTAGCACGATCTTAGCTGGAATAGTCATCATCCTTCTTCTCTATCATTGACGATATTGTTCTTTTGGCAAGGTGTCCATCTGATTTTGATAAGTAACTAAGAATTCTGAAGGATTTATGTTCTCCATGGGTATGACTGTTAATACCCACAAAACAAAAGTTATGATTATCAAATCCAAGAAGGACACTTACACTAATTTTGTGTATGACAATAGCAACTTGGAGGAAATGTCTTCTTACAAATACCTAGGAATTTATATTCATCACAAGCTCAACTAGAATTATAGCATTGAGAAAAGGATTAATGGAGGGTGGAGAGCTTATTTTGGTCTTGAAAATAATCGTAAAGCATCAAACCTTGTGATGTGGGATAAAAAGAATCTCTTCTTTGAAACTTTAGTCACTCCTCTTATCTTGTATGGGTGTGAGGTATGGGGTTGCAACATCTCTAGAGAATCCTGGAGAAAGATTGAGCAAATCCAGAAGCGTTTTATAACACGTATAACCTCAAAATTAAAAGCAATACACCCTACCCTATTCTCCTTATAGAAGTGGGTATTTCCCCTATTGAGAGCATCGCTATGAATAGGCTCCTATTATACACGCACAAAATCAATAACATGGGAGACCATAGACTTCCTATAAGCTAGCTTTAAATTCTAGCCAAAACCACCTAATACTCAAGCGAGGTTGATGCCAGGGCCTGGTTAAACCATTAGGAGATCGATGAAACTGTTGCATTGCAAAGTAGTAATAACATTAAAAATATTGTTACTTCTAAGTTTAAAGAGAAAATGTGGTGTGAGAAAGATCAAGAGTCTGAAAGAAAACTAAGATATTATCAGGAGGTCATCAACCCTACTCTAGAAGACCAAAAGTATCTCTCTGTTTTAGCGAGTTCAAAGAAAAAAACTAATATAGCCAAGATAAGAACGAAATCTCACAAGCTCCATAGTGAAACAGGTCATTGGGCAGTTCCTAAAACACCATGACTGGAAAGGATCTGCCATCTCTGTGAGAATTGAACATTGAAGATGAAAATCACTTTCTCTTAGAGTTCCCTTTGTACACCCACATTAGATCTCAGTTCCATAATCTTTGTTGCAATACCAAACTTCCTAGCCTTTTAACTTGCCAAAATTATAGTGAGCTTGAGATGCTTCTCTCCAAGCTTTTTGAGCATAGAAATACAATTTTAAAACAAACTAATTAATTCGTTTCTTTAGGTGCGATAGACCAAAGTTTGGTCTCAAAGGACCTTAACCATCATCATCATCATCATCATATGATTTATTAATAAAAATGATTTAAAAATCTGAATTAAAGTAAATTATATAATTTAATAATAAAAAAAAATTTAAAATTTTGGATAAATTAAAAATTAAATTAAAGTACAATATAAAAAAGGAATTTAAAATAAAGTGTTTTCCCATTAGAAGTGGTTGTCATATATGATATGATTTAATAATTCAAGATGGAGACGTTTAAAAAATTGATGATTTGGATTGGACGACCATTTTTAGTAATTAGGTTTTTTAATTTTGCAAAATTTGAATTTAGTTGAGCTTTATTGGGATTTCTCAACCTTAAAAACCTCTAGGGCACCTAAAATTCTAAAATTTGTCACTTGTAACCTAGATTTTGAAATATTAACCTATGGGGCACCCAAAGTTCTAAAATTTGAAGTGTTTAACCTAGATTTTGAAAAATTAACCTATGGGGCACCTGAAATTCTAAAATTTGAAGTGCAACCTAGATTTTGAAAAATTATAGCTCCATTTTTTCAAAATCATCTTTTTGGCTCAAATCTTCAAATTTTTAAACTACGCAATTAAAAACGTGTATTTTCTCTTAAAAATGATAAGAAAACATACACTTTTATAAATGAATAGTAATACAATTTCTTGATTAGTTTAAGGGTTAGCTCAATTGTTAAGACATGCACACATATCCTGATGAAGAAGAGGTCATGACTAAGGCTCCTCTCCTGGTCGACAATGGACACCATACCGAAATGACAAAGCTTAATCGGACACGAGGTGGTAACTTTCCACATGTATACCAAATTAAATCATGATCTAAGTGGAGTTTAATGATGAGCATGCTCTTCTTCAACATGGATTCCTCCACATAAGCCACGTCTCACAATTTATTTGGGTAGCATTTTGAGCACCAAATCCACAACACCATGGAAGTTCGGGAGCTGATGTAGGGTCGAATCGGGAAGTCCTAAGGTGATTTCATAGTTTTGTCGTTTTGTGGTAGCAAGAAGTAGCTGCACTAGAAACACCATGGTTGGTAAGGCTCATGGCTCCAGGGGTCCTCTTAGTCACAAGGGATGAGGATCCAGCTATATGCTAGAGGTAATATATTATGTTGAAGCATCGATGTCTTGATATCACCAGAACACCTTGGCTCGTATCCAATGGGGGGTCATTGAAGCAGAGGATTGGGTCAAACAAGAGTAAGAGTTGGAAAATGCACCCATGGATCATGGATGCTTTGTTGTATTGGAAAATGAGATATTTTATGGGGAAGGCTCTTCTAGACCATCAGGAAGACCGAACCTCAAGAACAAAAAGATATTATCCTTCAGCTTAATGATCTTTAGAACCAGTCCCACATTATGAGTGTAAGTGTAAACTTGATAGAAAAAGAAACCATAGGTTTTGAGTTCGTTGAAAATGCAATAATTCTCAAGGAAAACCTTCCTACTTTAACATAATATGTTCCTCTAATATCTATTTTGGATTATGTTGACATCTCTTCATAGTTTCTTCACAACTTGCATTTGGTTTTGTATCTTTGGTTACCATAATTCTCTTTTCAGTTATCACAATTATCAAGTTTATGTAGATATTGTTGTTATAAGGCTATATCTATGTTCTAAGGAATGCTGGGGGATTTAGACAACAATACAATATTGAATAATACCAATGTTGGTTGTCAATATTGATATATTGTTTTCTAGTTAGGCAAGTTTCTAAGATATAAAATATTTTAAGCCTTTTTTTGTATTGGAAAATGAAATCTTGGGTCTTCTATACCAACAATGTTTACCATAATTATGTGGAGTACCTAAAATTGGGAAAAAACACCATAATAGATCTATTATATCCCTTGACCTAAACCAACCAAGCTGAGCCAAGTGAGCTAACTACCACTCACTTCCATGCTACTTTACAATGGAGAATCATCAAGCCTTATAAAGACTTCTTTACATGCAAGACCATGGGAAAATACCATGGGCCACCAAATACCATTGGCCACTAAATACCATTGAAAAATACCATGGGATACAGGAAATCATGTCCTAGACCTAAATTACCTTTGAATCATTCTTGAGTAAGGTTAACCCTAACAATCCCCCTTCCCCCTTTAAAATTGACTTGGATTAATCGCAAACCCCCCTCAAATTTTTACTAAGGAATCTCACATACACCCCCTATTACCTAAGTCTATCTCTCGACTTTACTAGTGACTTACCAGGGGTATGCATGCCTTACCATTTTTTTCATGTTTCTTCATGGTGACTACACCATCACCATCTATTGATGCATCCTATCGCTTTTCCATGCTCGCTTTCTTTCTCATCTACTTGCTCATTTTCTTCCATGCTCTTTCTATACTTGCATCCAACGATGTCATTGACGTCCTTATAAAAATTATCCATCAACCATATTACATGAGTCCTTAGCCATTGTAACCACCACTCTAGGAATTCTCTTCACATACATGGTTCATCAATCTTGGTCCCACAACTAATATTAAACCATCTCACATTCCTCCTGAAATCAAAGACTCGACCTCTTTGATCTAGATCAAGTTAGGTTACAAGTACACCCGCCACCCTCATACCTAACCAGTGGTTCATTTCAAACTTGATTCAACATCCCTTATATGTGCATAAGAGGAATACTTTATGCTTCTAGCACTCGAGGAAATTGCATTCTTACCAAGAACCCAAAAATGTTGCTAGGGTGTCGAGTACCACCAAACATGCACCCCATAATTAATTAAAAAAACCAAGTACAACACAACAACCACAACTATATTCCAAACCATGGCTATGATACCAGTTACTAGGATTTTAATGAACATAAATATAATTAATAATGAGAGAATATAAATCCACATAGAAACATATTTAAGATAGACACATAATGTTTACGTGGAAAACCCAAAACCGGGAAAAACCACCATAATATCTCTATTATTTTCGTTAACCTAAATCGACCAAGCCAAGCCAAGTGAGATATCCACCACTCACCTCCAAGCCACTTTACAATGGAGCCTCCTCAAACCTTATAAAGGCTTCGTTACCTGCAATACCATGGGACGATACTATGGGCCACCAATACCATGGGATATAATAAACCATGTGCTAGACCTTAATCACCTTTGACTCATTCCTGATTCAAGTTTAACCCTAAAATTCCCCCCTTTAACCTTGACTTAGTGATATCACATACACCCCCTATGAGCTAGGTCTATATCTTGACTTTACCAATGAGTTACTAGGGGTATGCATGCCTTACGAGGTCTTACACCCATATGCATTTTTACATGCAAACTGGTCCATTAAATTTGTTTCATGTGTCTTGATGGTGACTACACCATCACCATGAGTTGCTCCATATTCTCACTTTTCCATGCTCGCTTGTTTTCTACCATCCTCCTTTTGTACCTATATCCAACCTTGTCAATAACGACCATATAAAGAAGAATACATGGGCCCTTAGTCGATGTAATTGCCAGTTCTATAAGAATTATTTTCACATATATGGTTCATCAATCTTGGTCCCAAAACTGAAATTAAACCATTTCACATTCCTCCCCAATCTAAGACTCAACCTCTCCGATCTACAACAATTTAGGTTACAAGTACATATTCCACCCTCGTACCTACCTAGTGGTTCATTCCACACCTGATGCAACATCCCTTCTCTGCGCATAAGAGGGATACCTTATTCTTATAGAACCCAAGGAAATCACATTATAACCAGGAACTCAAAAACACCACTAGGGTGTTGAGTACCACCAAACATGCACCCCATAATTAATTCAAAACCAAGTATAACACAACGAGCACAACTATATGCCAAATCATGGATCTAATACCATTTATTAGGAATTACGAACAATAAAATATAGCAATATGCAATAAATAAACATAAGCAAAAGAAACCATTAAAGATAGACACACCATATTTATGTGGAAAACCAAAAACTTGGAAAAACCACCATAATATATGTATTATCTCCCTTGACCTAAACCTACCAAGACAAACCAAGTGAGTTGGCCACCACTCACTTCCATGCCACTTTACAATGGAGCCTCCTCAAGACTTATAAAGTATTATTTACATGTAATACCATGGGAAAAAACTATGGGCCATTGATTCCAGAATAACATATAGTTGGCCTTGTAGATCCTAATCAATAGAAATTAATTATTAAAATATTCTTTCTCAAGCTTATTCCCTCAATTCAGGTTTCCGCAAATCTGTTTCCACGACTCAATTTCCACAATTGATTTTCTGCAACAACCTTTCTGCTAGCTCCTTTCTACAATAGCGGGTTGCGGGTATGCAATTCCCAATTTTTAAAAACCGACTTCAAAATTATTGCGGTCACAACGGTCCTTTCCACAATCAGACTGCGGATTGCGGATACACCTTACCACTTTTTCCAAAAACAGGATTCCATAATCATCCTCTTGCAATTATCTTTTCACAACTCTCGAGAATCGTCGATCTCTTGCAGAATGTTTCCTGGCCGTTGATCTCTAATCAAGTGCAGAAATTCATTTTTCTTTGTGGGTCACTTATCTCATGTGCAGGTTCACTTCCTGAATCTTTTCCTATCATCGATCCATATTTCTTCTTTAATCTGGATTGTCCAAATATTAATTAGGATCTCTACAATTCTACGTCGATTCATCGGAGAATCGATCAAACGATATCATTCTTTATACAAATAACTATCTTGTTGCAATCATGCAACTGTGATTCACAGAGAGATTATGTCCATTCACATATCACATCTAAATCCGTTTACATAGAGAGATACAGAGAGGATTTCCCTTACATTGATCATTTAACATAATTCCTATAATTTACACAGAGACATTCACAATTTTGTTTCTTTATTCAATCATAAGAAACTCTGTACAATCACATTTTAACTCAGAACCTACGTTTTGATCCTCCTAGGTTTGGTATAATACAACCAACTATCCTCGGCCTGATTTCTTCTTAATTTGGCCACGCCTTAGCCATATTTACAATATTTGGATACCCCTTTTATTGCCTCAAAGGCTTGCAGAATATATGCATAAGGATTCTGAAACCAATCCTGGTTCAGATCCAATAAACCATCAACAATCTACTAACTAATTCTAAATAAGGAAAGATATTAAGAATATCCTATGAATCGTCACCAGTAGATGAGGGATTTGTCACATGACTCATACTTTGACTCTATGACTCATTCATTCACCTAGAGAATCACCTAAATGACTCATTATCTATCTATAATCACATAAAAATAGGTTTATTTATGATATTTTATTCAAATAACTATCAACTCAGAAAATGAAGACCCCTTCGAGGTCTGATCCAAACATTGTGCTTAAACTTGTATGGAGAGCAGGATGCTCCTGCATCAGACTCCCCAAGAAGAAATAAATATGACCTCCTGGTCATAATATTCCATCTTTAGTATGCCTCGATCCCAAACATTGTTCTTTATCTAGTCATCCATTTCATTATGTTGTTGTGAAATTATTTTTGTCTTTGTCATCTTCAATTCCCCTGGTTTCAAACTTTTCTGCTGCAATGCCCCACTGCTTTTGCAAAATTTCTTTGTCATGTATCTCCTGTTGTTGTTTTTTTTCTTTCTCTGCTGATGAAAATGTTCCTTTTCTCTTCATGTATTTTCTGATACAATCTTCACCATCAACATTCTCATATTCTCTATTTCAATATCTAGTATGTCCCTTAGGTCCTTGTTGGTATCTACTAGTTGTTGCATTCTTATATTTTCAGGATTTTTCCTCTCATTTGCAATCATACTTTTGATATCAAGTATTAGAAGATTTTACGCAAAATTATTTTGGTCTGCCATTCCCTTTCAATGTTGTACACTTGACTATCGCAATAAAATCATATTATTGCAAGACAACTCTATGTCTTAACCTTCCATCTTCTCCTATCCACTGCTATAGCTAAGCATTTCTATGTTTGCACCCCATTAGAGTAAATTTCAACTCAAAATGGACCTCCTAAGGAAAATTAATAAAATAATAGTTAAAATAATAAAATAATATTTATTAATTTTGGAGGAAGAAAAGAAAAACTATTTTTTGTTCGTATTTTTGACATATCTCCCTGGGTTTTTACTCAAATTTCAATCAGGAAAGCTCGTTCGATGTGGAATTGAATTACACATCCAATGAGTACCCACTCGGCATACTTTTGACGGGCCCCTCTACCCCAAAACAAGAAATACCTGAAAAGCATGACGATGACATCATCATCACATTTTTTCAGGTATTTCTTGTTTTTGGGGTTGCAGGGCCCGTCAAAAGTATACCGAGTGGGTACTCGTTGGATGTGGAATTCAGTTCCACATCCAACGAGCTCTCCCAATTGAAATTTGAGTAAAAACACACAGAGATATGTCAAAAATATGAAAAAAGAAGTAGTTTTTTTTATGATACCTATCCCCAAATTTATATTAAAATATTGTTTAAGAGGTGCTCCCTTTTTTAATTTTAAATCATTTTGATTGGCTAATGCATGATGACATGGAATTTCTATTATTTTTGGAAGGCCCATTTTAAATTGAAATTTCCTCTAATGATTAAATGGTCCCCCTTATCAGTCCCTAGACCAAGCAACCAAACTTCTATCAGCTTTAATTCTTCATCATACTTCCTAAAATCATAAAATCTCTCTTTGTATTCATTTTCCATATTTGAAATAACAAGTGCTCCTAGGTATTGACCTTCCCTTTGAGACAACACTGTCTCTTTCTTTTTCATGATAGATTTTCCATTATTTCTGCCATCACTTCCTTCAATACCTCTTATTATTCCTTTCTAAAACAATGTTGTTTCATTCTTTTCCAACTTCGGGTCCTTTCCCAGAACAACTTCAAATTCTACGTATGAAATTAAATCATTAATTTCAAGAATACATAACTCAATGGGTACCTCAATCCATTCTTCTTCCTGGAGTTCTTCAATCACACTCATGGTGCAGACTTCCAAATGTTGGGTAATCATTTCATTAGAATCCTTATTTTCATCTTCCTATCGGCTGTATTTACAGTCCAATTTTCTTTTACTTGCAGAAACATTTTATTTTTCCTTTCTTTCAGCAATCTTACATTCAAAATGTGTAATCTCTCTCCCTTGGTTGTCTTCATGAGACAACATGGCCTCACTATTGATCAAAATGCAATTATGATCTTGTCTTCTTGAAATTTCTTTGTACATTTCTTCTTCTTCCTTAATCTCTGGGACAACTTCACAAGGTTCATAACATGTTACTCCTGCAAACATACACAATACATTAATTTCAAAAATATTGATATTTTCATCTCCCATTGAATCTATTATTAACACATCCTTTTTTCTGATCTGAACTCTCCCAAGAGTTCATGAGACTTCCATCTAGTCTCTCTTCTACACCATATTCCCCAAATATGGTTCCATGTTCAGCTTCACAATAGTGAACAATTTTCTCTGTCAATGGTCTAATTCTAGTCTTTTTTACAATAGCATCCATCCTATTCTTCATTTCCTCACCGTCTTGCATAAGCCACACCATTTAAGTGTTCTCGAATACCTCCAATCACACACAAATCATTAGATTTAAAAACATAATACTCCTCATCTGTAGTATCAACCATATCATCTTCAAGTAGTTCCGAACTTATCAAAGAGTTTAGAAAATCATCTACAATCTTTGTTTCATCATCCTCTCCAAGAAAAGGACCCTCTTCAGTTTCACAATATGAAATTTCCATCTCAGGCTCAACTATCCCGAGTTCTTCCTTCAATCTAGAAGACATATTTTTCTTTAGCTTCACCTATAGTGAAATCCATCTCACCTTCTTCTTTCTCATTATCCAACCATACCTATAGTACTCTTTCTATAGCAACATCTCCAACTGAATAATTTGCAATCCCATGTCAACTAATTCTCTATCATACTCCTCTTGACTCATCCCATTGGTGTCTTCTACATTGACATCTTTTCTTCTGCTATGGATTTTCTTTGAACCTATGCAATTACTTCTAGTAGTCATCATCTCCATTTCCTCTTTCTCCTCCTCTGTAATATTCATCTTGTTCACTTGTGGACTTCTCCCAAGCCTCCTCTCAGTAAGTCCGCATACCTACTGCTATACCTCAACAAGATATCTCTCCTCAAACTTTTCCTTTTGGTATTCTTGGTTCTTCTCCTCTAGAACCTCTTGAGCAAATTCCTTTACTCTTCTTGGGCTTATATAGACTCACTTTTTCTCTGAGAACATTCAACCTGTTCCATTTCTTGTCCAACCTCTGCTTTATCCTTAGGTTATGCCAATTGCTTTCTCTTTTCTCCAAGAGTTAACAAACTCTTCATCAAGAATACATTTATCCTTGATACATATCCTATAGCTTCCATCAATGTTCAATAGTATTAACAAACTCTTTTCATGCATCATAACTCCACGTATGTTCCTGTTAAATCCTTCCAAGTATTTCTTCTTCACTCTTCTGTGGCTAGAATCAAACTTCAAATCTAAACCACACCTTCTATGTCTGCAATTATTTTTCACAGTTAATTGAAATCATAACTGAAAACAAAAAGTTCATTACCTCATCTCAAGAGTGAACTGCGCGTTGATTTCCTTCAATACACACAGAATCCCTTTTCCACTCGGCTTTGGTAATCTTCACCCAGAATTCTGTTTTTACTATGATACCACTTCATTCCAAACTAATAGCTAGATGAAATTGTAGATCCTAATAAGTAGAAATTACTGATTAAAACCCTCTTCCGCAAGCTTATTCCCTCAATCCAATTTTCTGCAAATCTATTTCCGCAACTCAATTTCCGAAATTAAGTTTCCGCAACTTAGTTTTTGCTACTTAGTTCCCGCAACAACCTTTCCACAAGCTCCTTTCTGCAATTGTGGGTTGAGGGTTGCGGGTATGCAATTCCCAATTTTCAAAAATTGACCTTCGTAATCTTGTAGCCACAATGGTCCTTTCTACAATCAGATTGCGGATACACCTTCCCACTTTTCCCAAAAATGGGCTTCCACAATTTTCCTCCCACAACTATTTTTCTGCAACTCCTAAGAACTGTTAATCTCTTATGGAATGTTTCCTGGCCATTGATATTTGATCAAGTGCGAAACTTCATGTTTCTTTGTGGATTGCTTTGTTAGAATTAATATGTCATTGATATTCAAGCAATGAGTTCCATTATATTCCTAATTATTTGCAGTGAAAAGGAATAAATAATACCCACTGAACAAAACAAATCTCATAGGAAACAGACAAGAATTGCTCAGATAATTACAGTATAAACTTCATTACATCCCATTAGTATACAATAGTGTTACATAAAGGAGAATTTGAATCATGAGAGATGAACTTGAATCTACCAACTTAGACTGACTGGATGGCTAACTAGAAGTGTCTAAATCACTATCAAAGTCCAACATGCTAACTCTATATGTCTAATCCAATCTCTTGATCAGTTATAATCAGTTAAACCAGTCTAACTGCCATGGTAGGTGAGAAGTAGGTGATAATCGATGCCTTTCCACATGCATCCATGCATAACTAGCGCTAACTGAACTGGAGGATGTCTAACTGAAGCATAACTAAGCTTGACTAGTCACTAACTACCAACAATTGAATTAGGTTGGTGTTGGCACTCCCAGTGGCTCCTAAAATGTAGGGATTGGTCTAAGAGGCACCTAAAATGATGCATGCTAGTGCAGTTAGTTCCAGTTATCATCATCTATCAATTTTTCCCACCCTCTAGTGGCTGGTAAATGTGGTCCCATTAGGACAAGTGGACCCAATGGTACTAGTGGTCCCAATAATAACTAAATGACTCCTAAGTTAGGCAAATATAATCTAGTAGATAGTTTGGACAAGGGAGGATTATAAATCCTAATACCCCCCCTAAGTCCTAACTTGGAGAACTATTGGCCCTAACAACAAGGCCAAAAGTCACCCATATACAATCTAAAATATAAAAAATTGTGCTTAATAAACCGAGGAAATAAGGGAAAACCTCCTTGAAACCCCCCCCCCCCCCCCTCAATATAAGAAGGAATCAGGAAAAGCAAGTTAAAAACTTGCAAAATATTTTGCTGCAATTTGCAGCACTATGCAGCAACAAATAAGTATTCTAATTCTTTTGTGCAAAAGCATCCTAAATTTTTCCATGTGAACCTATGAATCCAAACTAAATGATTATGTCTACAGGAATTGTCTTCTTTGGAAGAAGAAGAATGTGCTCAACTGTATCAGGAATATAGATAGTTGCAAGATGAAAACTGGACCCATGTAGAGCAACTAAGTTCAACTGATAAGAGAGCAAAATTTCTTGAGAATTCGAACCATGTGAGGAAAACCCAAGAAACTGATATATTTCATCCTTGAACATCGAACCATGTGTGGTATAATCAGATCCAAGTGTTAGGAGCATATGTCCAGGCGAATGCAAAATGTCTCCCTTTTTACTAGTTATGTGAAGAGATGAGCATGTGACCAAATGTGATGTCCCTAAACCTTGAGATAAGGCCAAAGGTGCTAAAATTAATACTAACTTAAGTTTGAAAACAATAGATATAGATAAATTACTATTGATCTCACTAAACATTCGCCAAATAAATTAAAACTTGTAATTCTAGAGATTGAATCATAACTAAAGTTGTCACACTTAATTATTTAATTACGCCACTTAATTAAATAATTAATTGTGACACTCAATTTATAATTTCCTAAGTGCAAGATAAAGGTTGTAATTGAAGAAAAAACATCAACAATACATGATAAACATCATATTCGGTGTGAATATCTAATTTATGTATTTTTTGGTTTGTTTGATAGCAAGTTTAAATAATCAAGTATTGATGTCATTGATTATTTGCAAATTAATATAATTTTTTGGTGTTGTTATGTGTGTGATGCTAGTGAGAATAAAGAGTAAGTAAAACCACATATCATGGAACATCCATAAGTTGCAATCTACAGCCACACCGAAACCATAGCAAACAAAGAACACCGGCTGCAACTTTAGCCCTCAAAATTAGCTCCCGATGACTGTCCCCTACAGTCGTCTCTCACTAATAATAATCAGATCGTATGGCAGCCACCCTTCAGCCATTGATTGGTTTTACATATAGAATGCATCTCTCCTCCTCTTCATCTCTATAACTAAGAACAAATATGCAAACAAATTATTTACAATCAAATGATAGGTGCACTCATCTTGGCACCGGAAAACCATCAGACCAAAACAAACATATCTTGGTCATCCAGAAAGCTTTTTCAATGAAATGAAAGGTGTTGTTCACCAGAAACGCTACGTTGGATGCAATGGAACAGGTATGACAACACAGAAATGAGCATAGGTGGTAGAACCATATCATATGGTTGTTCCCCTCTCAATACAATAGAGCCAAAATTACATTTTTTGGTTAAGAGGAAGAAGAATAGAAAGAAGGTAACGAGAAGAGAAACTCAATTCCATATTATATGAGATTCATACTTCCTCCATGTTGTTTTTCAGGATTAAACACCCTTGTAAGCTAGGATCTGGGGTTACCAACTTACTACTAACCTTGCAGACAATTAGCTTTAATAGAGTACAGAAAGGAAATAGGAAGAAATTCTTGACTCACCTGATTACTGATGGTTGATCCAAGCTTGATCTTCTTCCGCTCTGCTTCTCTCCAAAGCTTCCAAGGATGCACCTCCTTCACCTGCAAAGAGAAAATTCTCCAAGTACAATCTTATACATGTATAGATGAGAGGTTATATAAACAATATATCTAGTGCATAATCAAATATATTAATCAACCATGATACATGAAAGAGACTCAACACAATGTTGGAAGAATAATTCTCTGTATTAACAATCAGTGAATGAGATAAGAGTACAACCCAGCTTCTGAGACAAGGACTCCTCTGCAACCAAAGGACTCTAAGTTCTGCTGCTCCAATACTTCTGAAGATATACCACCAGCATAACTTTGCTCTCCAAACTTGATTCATTAATGCCCTCCCCAAGGCCTCTATTTATACTTTGGGAAATAGAGTGGTTTCGAAGGTTGAGGAGGTTGAAACAGTTAGGATAGTTAAATATTAGGACCCAACTAATCTCCATTAATTGTGATTTATATTTTTTAATGTCAAATCAAGATGTACGCAACTATTGATATAGGCAACCCGCATATGACACACAAGTTGCTTAAAGGAAACCCGCGTACGCTGATGTACACGGGTTGCAATGGAGATAGTCGCGTATAGTACGTGAGTTGTAAATGGAAATAGTCATGTACATACATGAGTTGCAATGAGGATAGTTGTGTATGCAACTCAACACTTAGAAAAATAATATGGCAAGCTAGTTCAAGGGTAAATGCATCCCATGTCATGCCCATCTATAGTGTTTTTGCAAACTTCAATCCTAAGATGTCCTTTTGTGTACCAACATAAGGAATGTTGGCACTCGGACTGAGAAGTGCCATTTGGGTTGATAACAGATGCCACCTAATGTGTGAGGTCAGAGGGAAATGATGGCCGAAATACATTATAATCATTATCTTGCCAGAGAACTCAGAATTCCAAGGGAGCAGAGGTAGTACCTAAAACAAATACATAATAATGTCATATACAAATTCATATTTGAGGATGCCATGTTCAATATATTGGAACACTAGCTCCTTTACAATATTTGAGTACATCATATCGTACGGGTACAAGACCACGTATATTACAAAGGTGGATCGATGCCACAATATACAATAATGACGAGTCTTTAAAGATTTGGAAGCTGTGTAAGTGACCATAACCTAATCTTGCACAACTTAGTCCATAGATATGAAACTAAGGTCTTCGTCAAAAATCCCAAAGAACCAGTATAATCCAAGCCATGTGAATAGATGTTATTGAAGTCGAACATGGATAGGATTCAATATATTTTCAACCAATAGGTGATAATCGACAACTGAACCAAAGGAATTCACCAAAAATGAAAGTGAATCCTAAGGTATGATCTTCAAAACTCTAGGTATTCGTCATCAGGAAGTGTTGATGCGGAACCATACTATGATGAGGAAGGCAATAGATCCTCCAACGGATCACAAGAGTGTCTAGGAACTGGGTAAAGGAAGGGAGACACAAGTAATAACAAATAAGACAATGATGAAATCAAGATATAGATTAGATACAGGGTTAAGTCCTTGAACAGTGAGCACGACACAGAGATGACCCAAGGAAGCTTTTAACTTTACAAATAATACAACTAAACTTATCTGTCATGTAGGAAACATGATCATATTCCCCAGGTAGAACTGACAAGAGGAGGAGTAAGAAACTTGAAGTAATAGCTGAACTGAAAGTGAACACTGAGACATGAGTATCAAAAAACACAGAGAGTGCTATGTTCAAGGAAGACATGCTATCACTGACTGAGAACCAAAAGAAAACTTCTTCCTTATCTTCCCTGTTAAATTTTAATGAGTCCAGGAAAGTCAACTCAAGTCTCTCTTCATTTTTTTACAAGCTTGAAGAGAAGAGTGAATAATGCTTGATAGTGTCATTGATTCGTGGATTTTATGAGCCTGAACTAGTATATGCTCACTTGGTGTTTTCATGTTTAGAGAGTCTGAAAACTCCAAAGAAGACTCCAGGGGGGTCCTTTTTCATCCAATTTAGTCTCCTGAGGTAGAAAAAGTATAAAATATACCACATAAGAACTCTCTTAACTTCCATAGAAGAAAAGGTGAACCTTTTTCGTACTTAGTCAGGGAGGTCTGAAAAAGGTTAAATTACCACCTACCCAACACTCCTTCAAGAGCAGCATATAACTTGAGTTTTACGATTGTGAAGGAAAGCAAGATCACTCGGAAAGATCCATTTGAGTATGAGAAATGGGGCTTACAACAATAAACTCGATGCTTTGTTCTTGGTGTTTAATGAGCATGACAAAGACATGAAGTACACTCAAAATCTTTTTTATGTTTAGGTCCAGAGCACGAAAAAGAGAAAACTGAGCTCATATCGGATGTTCCTTTTTTGTAAATTTAGTCCCTCGGGTCCGGAAAAGTGATAAACCTGTACCTGAGAATACTCTTCTCAATTCCGTAGAAAAAAGAGTGATCCTTTCTCGTATTATTCCACATGGTCCAAGAAAGAGATAACCTACTGCCAATGTAGATCCCCATTCACATATTCTTAACGAGCTTGAACAGACAATTTTACTTGGCAGTCAAGTCTGTTTTGAGGAGTTAGACCTGGGCCTAAAGAAACTCCATAAGGGCGAGGAGTCTTATAAAGGGATAGCTTGTAAAAAGAGACCAAAATGAGGCTCAATTTGGCATGAAAAATAGCTAAAAAGACTCCTCTAAACCTATGACAGTTGCAGCATGAGTATCAAAAGACAATAAGTAGGTTCTAAACGAGGATACTCATGGGAGGAAAGTCCTATCCATGAAAGAACAATGGTATAAACGAGGAATTAATGGTTAAAGATACCATAGTCCGTGGTCGAAGTGTTAATGCCAGGATTAAGATGGATTAGGTATAAATGTAGAATGCATGTGAAATGACCAAAAACCATCCTATATGAGCGAGAAAAAAAAACTTTAAATGACCACAAACCTGTCACATGGAAGAAAAGATATGGCATTAGTTTTTAAAAAATATGAACTATAGGGAAAAAACCCACTTTGAAAATAATTTTTCTATAAATAGTTCAAAATATGAATAAAAAAATCACCATTTGATTTTTATCCAAAAAAGACAAGTTTTAGCTCTACCTTTGATTGCTCGGTGTGGACGATTCGATGGACAATTCTCGAAACCGCAAGTGCCAGGTAAAACTACACTCCATGCTCTTTCATTTGATCCAAGCAATTTTCAATTTTGGGCCCAAATTTTATGTTTTCAAACTCCCTCAAAGCATGAACTCTGTGTATGTGGGTATGGTATGTTAATAGTCACGTACACGTGTTCTGTACGTGGGTTTCCCAAAGGAAAGTCATGTACAGTACGCGGCTTGACCAAAGGACAGTCGTGTACACTGCACAAGGTAGAAAAAGAATATATAGGGTCAAAAATTCAAATTTTTATATGAATCTAATGGTTTGAAATTGTTTGATTATTAGATTGAAAGATGGTGCTTGAGTGGAGGGAGAGGGAACATGAAGACATGGACCAAGAATCTCCACAAGATGCCCCCATGGTGAATGTTTTACGTCAGAGTGGGTTATTGAAATTCTTCTATACCTCACCTATGTGGTTAAATGTCTTCCTATTAGAGTTTTTGAAAAACTATTGGGATCACGTTCTTGGCATGTTTGACCTTCAAGGTGAGTTTCTAAAGGTTAATCTGGAAGATGTCTATTTCATTTCCGGTTTATCACGACGGGGAGCTCCAGTGAAATTGGAAGGTACCGGTAGAGGTGGTGACCTTCTAAGTGTACAGAACTACATAGACATATACTGCGAGCCTGGAACTCAAAAGAGGGGTAGCTGCATCCCTATTGTTCACATTTGCAACTTTCCTTTACAGCTATTGGTGAGCACTATAGTGATGGTTGCAGGGTCATCATCACTTCACCTTGCAACTCAAAACCAAATGAGACTAGTAGTGGACTATATACAGGGAACCCTATATGACTGGTGTTTGGGAGTGATCTCGATAATGAGGAAACAACTCTCTGACTGTAAAAGAGGCAGGCAAAAGAATTTTGGTTATTCCAGCATGTTAGTAGCCTTTTTCTTTGAGAGGGTGCCAGGTTTGAGTCCTGCAATACCATCGCTAGTTCGTTCTCCCCGTCAGCCTAGGATGAGTTGGTGGAGAGAGATCTTCCTCTGCCAGGGAGGTGGTGGATTGGTCTAGAGTGTCTACGACGATGAATTCTATTTTTGGTGGGAGCGACATTTACCAGTCTTGGAGTAGTTTCCATATGTTGGGTTATATTTCCGAGGTGATACTGACCTTGTCCTCCCTCCTGGAGGAGCATGGGGAGAGTCAGGTATTTTTATTTTCAAAATTTTTAAATTTTTTATGAATTTTAATTATAAAGATATATACATATTTATAAGAGTTCTAATCCTTTTAAAATGTCAAAATGCAGATATTGGACCAGTCCTCCCTACTAGGAATCCACACATGTATGTGCGTCCTGTGTTGGGAGAGGACCAGGTTTTGATTAGGGTTCTTGAGAGGAAGCTAGCTAGGCTTACCCAGAGAGCACCTACCTTACGCATTGATCATATCCCTGCTGTCATGCAGGAGCTAGTGGTTGGTATACCACCTATCTGGATATGCCTTATGAGGTGGGTAGCGAGAGAAGTACTTGTGTATATAGATGATGTTGAGGCCGCTGAAGCCGAGGAGGCTAAAGAAGCCTGAGTGCAGAGTGATCAGGATGATCGGGGGGACCAGGGTGGTCAAGCTTAGACTTAGGAGAATTTTATTAGGGAATATTTTCCCAAGGAGGGTTCCCTAGGAAGGAGGGGACCACTAAGGTGTGCACAATATGCAATATTAACTCAATAGTCCATAATTATTGAGAATAGGGTTCGTTTTACAAGGTTTGGGTGACCAACATTATTAATCTCACCAAAGTGCAAATACGAATTGTGATGGACAAAGTTAAGTCAACAACAAGTTATAAGGTCTTAGGTATGTCCCCATTCCCCCTCACTTTGTGGAATCCATGGTCCCCCTTACTCATTTAGTTTCCTTTTCCTAGCTAGTTGTTTATTTAACCAATCATTAACAACATTCAAAGAGAGCATAGATGATAATAATAACATTAACATTAATAGTAGTGCCAAAGTCCAAAGTCATGTTATCAAACATTAATAATAAGTCCTTAATCAAATTAATCATGAAAAGGAGCATAATTCCACAATCATATAAAATATCATATGTCCATAATGGAAAAGAACATAAGTCCCATGAAGGATCATAAGTCTAGGGCTTAACAACTTGGTTATTACATTTCCCTCCCCCTTAAAAAATGGATAGTCGTCGATGCATATGACATACATGCCACAAAATTTCAAAATAAATGAGGGTATGCTTCCCTCATGGTATCCTCTAGCTCCCAAGTGGAATCCTCGGGACTATAATGGGTCCATTGGACCTTTACCTTCCTGATTTCTCAATTCTGAACCAGCATGACCTTGCTTCCCAAAATGGAAACAGGTTTTACTAGAAAATAATCTTCTAGTTCTACCTAGATCATAATCCATTCAATCGCATGATTAGTACCATGTTAACACACACACACACACACACACATATATAAACAGAATAAAATCACTATAATTACCTGGATCACATTCCAATCAATTACGTGGTTAGTATTAGGTATATACGTTTTCAATAAAGAAACATGAAACAAATTATATACTCTAATTCAAGTGGGAAGGGTCATATCATAAGCAATGGTTCCTATATTAGCTAAGACCTCAAAAGGTCCAGAGTATCGGGCAGCTAGCTTGGAGCAATTTCCCAAGTTTAAGGAACTCTTCTTGGGTCTAACTTTAAAAAACACATGATCCCCAACTTGAAATTATCTAGCGGTCCTGTTATGATATGCATAAATTGTTTTCTTATCTTGAGCTACCTTTAGATTCTGCTTAATCTTAACCATTTGATCCTCCATATCCTTTAATAATTCTGGTCCAAAAATGACTCTATCAGTTGGGTTATCCCAACTGATGGGAGTATTGCACTTCCTTCCATACATGGTCTCAAAAGGAATCATCTTCAAAGAGGAATGATATCCATTATTATAAGAAAATTCCACTAACTGTAAAAAATCTTCCCACTTAAATGGTTGATCCATCACATACATCCTTAAAATATCTTCAATTACTTGGTTAACTCTATATGTTTGTCCATATGTCTGAGGGTGGTATGTTGTACTCATGTTTGGACTTGTACCAAACCCTTCGAACAATCCTTTCCAAAATTTAGAAGTAAATTTTGAGTCTTTGTCTGAGACTATAGCCTTCGGAATACCATGCGATCTAGCTACTTCTTTGATGTAAATATTTGCAATGTTAGCTGCTTTGTGAGTTATCTTTACTAGAATGAAGTGTGCTTCCTTAGTCAACTTATCTACCATGACCATGATCACATCATTTTTCAATCTCGTCTTAGGTAACTTGGTGATGAAATCCATCGTCACTATATCCCACTTCCATTCTAGTATAGGCAAGGGTTGAAACAATCCCACTAGATGTTGATGCTCAACTTTAACTTTTTGACATTCCATGCACCTAGATATATATTTTTCAACATCATTATTCATCCCTATCCAATATTATTGTTTCCTTACTGCTGCTACTATTTTTTGATAACCTGGATTTCCAGCATAAGGGACATCATGTGTTTCCCTCAGAACCTTCTTCCTTATATCTCCAACATCAAGCACATAAGCTCTATCTCTATGCATGAGTATCACATTTTCTTTAAACTTATACTTATAAAATTTCTATGGAATTTTCTGTTGTTTCAACCCTTCTTTCACCTGTTGATAAAGTTCATCTATAACACTAGCGTCAATGATCTTATCCTTCAAATATGATGTGCTAGTGCTGATAGATGCTACATGAATCACATGCATCTTCCTACTAAGCACATCATCTAATTTATTCTCCTTAACTTTGATATGGTTCATGTCAAAGTCATATTCACATAATAAATCCATCCACCTCCTTTGTCTTGCATTCAAATTAGGCTTCTCAAACAAGTATTTTAACCCATCATGGTGAGTTCTCAACTCAAACTTTTTACCCATTAGATAATGTCTCCACATATTCAAAGCATGGATGATAGTTGCAAGCTCTAAATCATGGGTGGCATAGTTCTTCTCATGTTCCTTCAACTTTCTAGATTCATAACTGATCACATGTACATCCTGCATTAATACTCCACCAATGCCTTTCTTGCATGCATCCGTGCATACAATAAAGCTTCCTTCAGGGTCCTCAATTTTTAGCACCAGTGCACTGGTAAGCATTTACTTAACTTTTTGAAAATTATCTTCACACTTAGAAGTCCAATCAAACTTCACACCTTTCTTTTGCAAAGATGTGATAGGATGAGCCAACTTCGAGAATCCTTTGATGAATCTTCAGTAGTATCCTTCGATGAACCTTCGGTAGTATCCTTCGATGAGCCTTCAGTAGTATCCTTTAATGAATCTGACTTTTGATACATTCTTAGGTGTTGACCATTCCATAATGGATCTTATCTTCTCAGGATCTACTATAACACCTTCTTCATATATGATATGCCCTAGGTAGTGGATTATTCCTTGATAAAAAGAACACTTGCTTAATTTGGTATACAATTGATGTTCTCTAAGAACTTGCATTACTAGTCTTAGATGTTATTCATGCTCTGCTTTTGTCTTGGAATAGATCAGGATTTCATACAAGAATACAATCACAAACTTATCTAAGTACTTTCTGAAGAATCCATTACTAAACACATGAATACTGCAGGTGCATTCTTTAAACCAAAAGGTAATACTGTGAACTCATAGTGTCCATACCTTGTTCTGAATGATGTCTTACTGATATCCTCATTCTAATTCTAATTTAGTGGTATCCCGACCTCAAATCTATTTTTGAAAACACCTTCGCTCCTCTCAATTGATCAAATAATTCATCAATTCTTGGTAAGGGGTACTTTTTTTTAACCATTGCTTTGTTCAATTGTCTATAATCTATGCAAAGTCTTAGAGTTCCATCTTTCTTCTTCAAAAATAACACACGAGCTCCCCTCGTTGGAGAAGCACTCGGCCTTATGTAACCTTTTTTAGTAGCTCCTCTAGCTACATTTGTAATTCCTTTAACTCTGGAGTACTTATTCTATAAGGTTATTTAGATGAAGGTAATGTTCTCAACACCAAGTCAATAGAAAAATCAATGTCCCTCTTAGGAGGTATTCCTGGAGGTTCTTGAAATATATCTACAAAATTTTGTAGTATTGGATAATCCTGAAGCTTTGGGTCTTTTCCTTCTTTTGATTCTTCCACGTGATTTGCATATAATTGGAATCCCTTTCTAAGACATTTCTTCAATTGTAGAGCTGTGATCTACCATGAGAAGATCACAGAATTTAATTAATTAATTAATTAAAAATCAGTGATGTAACAGAGATATAGTTTAAATGATTAAATTAAAATATATAAGAAACATAATCATAAATAAATTAACAGATATTTGAAGGGGTGTGAAGGAGAAATATATGAAGCTTGTTTTGAAAAGGAATTTTTGTGAGATGTGACAGTCCAGTTCGAAGAGGTATGTAGAAGAGAGAGTATGTTGGTTTTGAAAAGGTGTGATGTTTAAGAAGAATATATAAATCAAATATTGAATAGGAAGTGAGGTGTCTCTAGGGTTTATGTGGGTGAATAATGAATATCTAAGATGAAGACCATAAGTCGGAGAATGCAAAATGTATATCTGCAATCCAGACCCTTGTAGTAGCATGACAGAAGACCAAGTGAAGAAAGCAAGAGATAGACTTTGAAGAAGGTTTAGGGAGTTTAATAATATCAAATTAAGGTGGTAGGGTGGTTCTAAGGAAGGATACATTCCTGCAAGGAGGTCTTAGCCTCCTTCTAGTAGTGGCTAGAGAACCAGGGTATTGGTGTATTCTTGTTTGTAGGTGCAGGCATAAATTAGGGTATTGGTGTATCCTTGTTTGTAGGTGCAAGAAGAAACCAAGGTATGGGTGCATCCTTTAGTTGTGGATGAGAAACTTGGGGATTGTGGTATCTAGCAATTGGGTCCTACAAATAACCAGGGATGATTTTAAGGAACCATACTTATTTAAAAGTGTATAAATGTTGGCAAATCTTACCAATTCTTAAAACTCCAACTATAAAATGTTTGGCAATATTTTTCAAAAAATATTTTAATTTCTAAGGATTTAATATCATTTATATAATAATTTGGAGATTTTTAGGGTGAAAAAATTTTACCCCATCAAAATTGGGTGAAACAGGGCTTCAAAAAATGCAAAATGGCGAATCGTTTTTTGAAGAAAAGCCCCTAAAAATAGCCCATGGGCTAAATTTCGCCCCTAAAATTATCCCTACAAATAACTATTGTATATTGTAAAAACAAAGTTTTATAGATAATAGAAACATGTTGATGGTTTACCTTATTAGGGTTCCACGATAAAATTTGTGTTCTATGTATCTTGTTGATTCAATGTTTTGATTAAAGTTTAATAAGTGGTTNATTCCCCCCCCCCCCCCCTCTCAATATTGACCAACTACCAACAATTGGGATCAGAGAAGAATCCTTCACTGACATTTTAACCAATGGAAGGAAGATCCTATTAAAAACCACTATGGATCAACAAGAAGAGATTTACAAAGAAAATGGATCTCCAATACTTGGAAAAGAAGAATACATATTTTGGAGTATAAGAATGGAAAGTTATCTAAAGGCATTGGAACTTGGTGTATCGAATGAAATGATCAGTGATTACATCCTACCAAAGAGAATAAGGAATCTAGCTCAAAAGAAATCTAAGAAAAATAATGCAAATGCAATAGAGGCCATATTAGATGGAATATCTCAATCTATCAAAAGGAATATTGGATCATGTGTCTCAGTAAAGGAACTCTGGGTCAAATTGGAAAATATTTATTCAAATGAAGAGATAACACAAACAAACCTTGCTATTTGCAAGCTTTATAGTGAATATATAACTGAATATGAAGAAAATCTATTCATAGGGACAATAACTCAAACTTCAAAAGATAATTCTGATTTGGAAAGAGAGGTGAACTTAGAAACAGAAATCATAAGTGCCTTTGAAGAATTGAGAAAAAGCACGAGGGAGAACAAGTCTTTGGAAGAAAACTTTTCAAAGTATCAAGAAGAGAAGAAGTCAAATGAAGAGGAATTCAAGACCCTCCAAGAAGAACTATACATTGCAATACAACAAATGATGGCTAGCATGGAAGAGACTAAGAGCCTAAAAAAGGAATTTTCTAACTTCAAGAAATAAATAAAGATGCTATAATACCACATGGAAGAGGCCGAGAGATTAAGATAAGAAGTTGATTACCTCAAAAGGGAGATAAATAAGCTATTATACCAGCAGACCATTAATGACAGGCTCAAGGACAAAATACAAAAAACTAAAAAACTTGAAGAAGAAGTTACTTTACTTAAGAAGAAGCTTGATGAGGAAACTATTAAAACAAAGTTTGAGAACGGTTCAAATATTTTAGATGACATCTTGAGGATCCAGAAACCATTAGATGATAAAACTGGTTTAGGGTATGACAATGAAAGGAAGACAAAATTTTCCTCCTTCACTAACCGAGAAAAAAATAATAGAAGAGGTTGTGCTAATGTACTAAAGATTACAATTAAGAGTAGTCATAATTATTCCCCCTCATCTCATTATAATGATAGAAATGGAATGCTACTTAAAATACCAAGGACAAGCATGTTCCATCAAATCTTTCTTGGCCATTGTTATACATGTCATAATTTTGGACATATGGCTAGAGAATGTAAGATAAGGAGGAATTATTCAATAAAAGTCTAAGAAAAAAGGAAGGGTTGGAAGAGGATGGAATCTATGAAGCAGAAAGGTCAAAGATCCCTCAAAAATGAAGTAATTTTCTATGGCTATTGTCACTACTGTCACAAATTTGGTCACAAGGTTGTTGATTGCAGAATCAAGAGAAAAGGTCTAAGTAAGAAATCCAATAAACAAAAGAGGTTAGTAAGAAGGGTAACTCAGGGAAATATGTGGAGAAGAAAGGCAGACTCCAAAGGTGAAGAAGAAACAAATATTTAAAACATCAAAGAAGTTTCCCAAGATGATGTTAAGCATAATAGTGTTGTAGACAAGAATAACATCCATTATGAAGGAAATCAAGATGAAGATGTAAGAGAACGCACCGATGGTGATGAAGATATTGAAGAATATGTGAGTAATTGTAGTGGAACTGAAGATGGATGTCTTTTCTAAAAAACTCTCATGACCTAGAAGAAAAATATGAAATAAGCATTAGAAGGGATCATAAAATTAGGGGGATTTAATATCAGAAAATTGCAATTGATACTTGAAAAATGTCTTTTGGTAAGAAGAGAATAATATTTTGAATTTGTCATCAAAACAAGAAGAAGAAATAAAATTACTTGGTAAAATATATCTTCCTCAAAAACAAGAAGAAGTGTAGAAGTGACAAATAGGTATCAGCTACCACAGTTGGATTTGATCTCATATTTGAAGATGGAATAAGTTTGCAAAGAGGAGAATAATTATGACAGGGGGAGTCCATAAACTCATCATCCAAGTTCTCATTCAAATGCCAAGCTACAAGCAAGTAAAGAAGGATGTTAATAGGATGAACAACACCAAGTTAATTGGAGGAGGAGAAGCAAAAGAAGGGTAGTTATCTAACAGAGAATAATTGGAAATTCTATGTCAAGTTAAATACAACAAAGGGAATAATAGGTTATCCTTTGTCATTGTTGTCAAAGGGGGAGAAGGTTTAGGTGTTTCCATCAATGCCAAAGGGGGATATTGTTGGAAATATGGAATATGGTTGTCATGGATGTCAAAAAGAGTTCAGTGATGACAAAGGAATAACCAAGGACATGATGGCAGAGTGGCCTCAGTATAAGTCAAAGGAAAGACAAAGGTAGTGATGAAATGGCAGATATAATGACATAGAATAACATAATTGATGAAAATTTGGTAAGATACATTGCCTATGATGACAAATTCGATGATGTGACATCATTCTGAAGAAATATGGCAATTGTTGAAAATCGGGAAATTGACTAAGTATGGATAAATAGTCAAAATGGTTTAAGAGGGTCTAACAGAATGACCTCCCTAAAATCATGGGTTAGAGTAAATGCCCGAAGCATATAGCGGTATTTTAGAATGGTGTTTTCTCTACGTGACCATGTATTCATATTGTCTTGGAAGTAGCTGAGGAAGAATTTATGGACCTTACCAAATAGTGTTTTAGGCAAATTGGATTAGACTTAGAAATTTGACTAAGTGCCAAATTCACAAGTTTGAGAGACCATTTGAAGATTCCCACAAGGAGGGGTTTTGTTGATGATAAAATTAATCAGATTGCATGGTTTGGTGCCCTAATGAACTAGCTATCCAACCATGGAGTCATTTTCCTTATAGGTGTTCATACGTGCAAATTATCAACCTGCCAAAACCAAGAAAAATGTTAGTTTACATGTTAAGATTAAAATTGGCTAAGTGTTAAAAAAAATAAAAGTGAATGTAGACATGTTCCGCAAAGGATCGAGATCAAACAATTGAAAACTAGTTCCACAAATAGATCAACAGTCAAGATCTATCCCATAGCATAGAGACAGTGCAAAAAAAGTGTTGCGAGAAAGCTATTGTGGAAATGGAAAAGTGGACAGGACAAATTTTCCACAAAGGATTGATATCGGATGGATAAGAATAGTTCTGTAAGAACATTGACAGTTTGGAAAAGAAGTGCGGGTGTGGAATTGCGGAAAGAAAAAATTTGAAGTCGTGGAAAAGTTTAGTTTCCGATTTCCGTGCAGGAGAGGAAGTGTGGGTGTGAAACTGCAGAAAGAAAAAAGTTGAAGTCATGAAAAGTTGAGTTTTCCACTTCCTCATTTTGCGGTGCGGAAAAAGAATTGGGGGAAAGCCATTGCAAAAGATGAAAGGCGGAAAGGATTTTGGAAAATTTGAGTTTCCTATTTCTGCATTCCACGGTGCAGAAAGGCCATTCTAGAAAGTGGAAAGGCGGAAAGAAAAAAGAAGAAGTCTTGGAAAAGTTGTGTTTTTTGATTTCACATTCGACAGTGTGGAAATGAACTTGCGGAAAGGCCAGTCCAAAAAGAGGAAAGGCAGAAAGAAAAAAGACGAAGTCTTGAAAAGTTATGTTTTCTGATTTCCGCAATCTGGATGCAGAAAGGAGATTTTAGAAAGGCCAGTACAGAAAGTGGAAAGTGGAAAGGGAAGTTCAAAAAGGGCAGTGCTCGCATCGTAATAAATCTCATGTTTTGGGAAGAGAAGAATTCCATAGGTGAACAAATTAATGAAACTCACGGGGGCTTAGGTAAAGACCACAGAAGCTAGAAAATCTCATAGGGTCTTGTGAAAAGGCTTGTATGCCTGCAGAGAATCAAGGTTAAGACCTCGAGGGATTTAGGGTGCCCACATGTGCTTATACCAAGCCCATAGAATCTTGAGGAATCCCGAAGAGAGCACACAAGCATGAATAAGGTGAATTTCACATTCGGGGAAAGATGAAACCCACAAATGGAAGGTGAATCCCAAGTTTTGGGAGAAAAACATGCCCAGCAGCTAGAGATGATGAATCCTGAAAGAAAGGAAATCTCGTAGCAAGATATGATAATTCTAGTAATATTATGAACGGAAGAATCTCAAAGACATGATATGATCATAGAGTTTAAGTAATTAATTAATTTAAAATCATTGATATAACAGAGATATAATTTAAATGATTAAAATAAAATATATAAGAAACAGAATCATAAATAAATTAACATAGATTTGAAGGGGTGCGAAGGAGAAAGATATGAAGCCTATTTTGAAAAGGCATGTTTGTGATATGTGACTATCCAGTTCGAAGAGCTATGTAGAAGAGAGAGTATGTTGGTTTTGAAAAGGTGTGATGTTTAGGAGGAATATATAAACAAAATCTTGAAGAGGAAGTGAGATGTCTTTGAGGTCTCTGTGGGTGAATAATGAATATCTAATAAGAAGACCAAAAGTCAGAGAATGCAAAGTGTATCTATACAATCCAGACCCTTGTAGTAGCATGACAGAAGACCAAGTGAAGAAAGCCAAAGACAAAGTTTGAAGACAGAATAGGGAGTTTAATAATATCAAATTAGGGTGGTAGGGTGGTGCTAGGGTAGGATGTATTCCTACAAGGAGGTCTTACCCTCCATCCAGTAGTGGCTAGAGAATTAGGGTACTGGTGTATCCTTTCCTGTAGGTTTAGGAATAAATCAAGGTATTGGTGTATCCTTGTCTGTAGGTGCAGGAATAAACCAAGGTGTGGGTGTGTCCTTCANCTTGGGGATTGTGGTCTTCAGCAAGTGGGTGCTTGCAAATAACTATTGTATATTGTAAAAACAAAGTTTTGTAGATAATAGAAACGTTTTGGTGGTTTACCTTATTAGGGTTCCATGATAAAATATGTGTTCTGTGTATCATGTTGATTCAATGTTTTGATTAAAGTTTAATAAGTGGTTTAAATGGTAAAAAGTCAACAATATTGATTCACCCCCCCTCTCAGTATTGACCAGCTACCAACACCAGTCGTCCATGACAATTGAAATTTTGAACTGTTATAACTTCTTTGTAACTGAACATAATGGGTAGCCATCCAAGAATCTCAGCATTCTCTATAAACATGCACATTATTGTAGTATACATTTATGAACCGTCTTGGAGAATAAGTAATAATAGAAATTGGTTCGAATTCTTACATATTGTCTGTGTGTATACTTTCTGTCGATATAGTGTATTTACTTATTTACTTTTTCTTTTGTATGCTTTTGCAATAATAGTGCTTGAATCATTCAGTCGACTATTGTCCCCCGCGTGCACCTGGGCATGACCTAGATCATTGGTATCAGAGATTGATCTTGTTTAGAGATTTAGTTACATAAGCACATCCATCAAAGTAATTTAACTTATGCATGTTCAAACACACTCACAAAATCAGCAACACAAGCACACACTATCTTCGACTTCAGAAAAGATGGCCGAAGAAGAACAAAATAGGCATGCAACTCACGATACAAAGAAACTCATAGAAAAAGAATTGGATCACCAACAAATCGAAATTTTTACCAAGTTCAATGACATTCTCATGAGTTTTTCATCAACATCCGTAGAATCCTCAATGAGACGCCACTCTGATAAAATCATCCCCTTCAAAGTGAAAATGAATCTGGACGTACCGAATCTTGAAGGAAAGATTGACAAAAAATATGTTGACAACAACTAGAATCTTACTACTCCATGAATCAACTCTTCGAAGCAGAAAACATCACCATTGATGTCAAGTTTTTAATGGTTATATCAAATCTTATAAAATTTAGCATCATAACAACATAACCATAAGAAAAATATCATTGAAATATAGACAAGCACAACCACACAAAAGAACACAAAGATTTTTCCTGGGAAACCCTCATGGGGAAGAAAACCCAGAAAAAATTCCGTTCTATAAGATGTATAAAAAGTAAAAGACAAGACCCCATACAGGTGCACCTCCTCTAGCAGATATCTCTCTCTCTCTCCTATTTGTTGTGCACAAGTGAGTGTGTGTTCAAATGAGGAACACATCTCCTCAATTTATACTCTTTTAGTCACTTGACATTTATCCTAACAAGTTGGCCCCACTTAACTAAGTAGGCCGACTTCACTTAGGAAGACTCAATACAATATTATATTATATTCATTAAGTTACTATTTCCTCGACTTACAATGGAGGCTTTACCTCATTACTCTATGATGACCAAATACAATAGTAAGACCCCACCAAAGGAATAATAACATCTTGCTTGGGTTACATCAACAAAATACATTTAGAATATCCTTTGAAGTTACAATATTCAACACTCACCATTAATGAAAAGGTTATTCTACTGACAACATCATCATAGACTATAGGAGACCAGAGAGATAATACCTGCTACATCATCAAGGCTATACATCTATACGTCACAGGAAGTTTTCACAATCAGTAACTGCAATAGTTACTCTTCTTCTTCTGCATCACATGATCACTTTATGCTTTTTACAACAATGCTTTGATATTTCGATCCTTCATAGAAACACTTCGATCTTATGGATCCTTTGCAATAGTACTTCGATCTTCTGATCCTTTGCACCAGCACTTTGATCTTTCTTAATCCCTTATAGCAACACTTCGGTCCTTTCAATCATTTTATAGCAGCACTTCGATCATTTTGATCCTTTGTAGTAGCAATTCAATCCTTCTTGATCATTTGTAGCAGCACTTCGATCTACTTGACCCTTTGTTGTTGTACTTTGATCTAATTGATCATTCACCGCCACACTACCTACAATACACATGGTCTATTTGTAGGATGACCAATCCCGATCACTTTAGGACATAAGTGCAAGGATGATGCAATCCTCTACCAGCATGATCCATGAAATCAAACAACTTAATCGTCTACAACTAAATTTAGATATTGATCACACCTATTTTCGGCCCTATTGTTTGTGAGGACTCATTGTAGACCATCCATACCACACAGGTTAGGACCACTCACAAGTGACTGTTATACTACAGTATCTATACTCGTGTGTCGATATACTCTACCATGTAAGAGTATTGTCTGTAGAGCATATCTCGACTGCATTCAAAATGTCATCCCAACATAGAAAATCCATACCACATAGGTTAGGACAACTCCCAAGTGATTGTTATACTACGGTGTCCTTGAGGACTCATCATAGAGCATCCATACCACATAGGTTAGTACCACTCCCAAGAGAGTGTTATTCTATGGAATCTACATCTGAATGTAGGCATCATCTCCATACAATACTGTTGTGTGTAGAGAATATCTCGAATGCATACAAAATGTCATTCCTGTCGTCCGTGAGGAATCATCATAGAGAATCCATACCACACAGGTTAGGACCACTCATGAGCGAGTGTTATTTTACGGTATCCACAACTAAATGTGGGTACTCTCCATGCGCGAGTAACATCTGCAGGGACAACCTTAGCTTGTAAGGACCACTCTCATGAACAGAGTGTTATACCTTCCATCCTTAAGAGAGGATACTATTGTCCACAAGTGAATGTGGGTACTCTCCATGCAAGAGTAATATCTGCAGGGCCATCCTTACCTAGTAAGGACCAATATCATAAATATATTTTTATACCTGCCATTCTCAAGAGAGGATACTATCATCCACAACTGAATGTCAGACCTTGTCAGCATATTCAGGCTCATTTGGCCTCTTTCATGTTGGAGCATTATTTTCATCCCATCATCGATGATAGTCTCATCATCACTCCCCATTTTCTGGGAGGATCCATATTATCAACCTGCTTCCCCTTTGTCCAAGGAGGGTTCATAGTCTCGACCTATTCTTCCTTTTCAAGGATAGTCCATATCTTTGACTTGTTCCTCCTTTCTGAAGAAATTCCATATAATCAACGTGTTCTTCCTTTCTGAATAAAGTCCATACCTTCGAATCGTTCTTCCTTTCTGAAGAAATTCCATATCTTCCACCTGTTCTTCCTTTCGAGGAAAGATCTATATCATCATCACTTTACCTCCTTGAAAGGAAAGTATTCAGTATCAACATCACTATTCCTCCTTGCGAGGAAATTCTTTAGTATCAACATCATTGTTCATCCTTGCGAGAAAAGTCTTTAGTATCAACATCACTATTCCTCCTTGCGAGGAAAGTATTTTTGAACTACACCAAGCTTGTCATAGAATCTTGGTCACCACATCAGTGATTTGCTCATCAGTACTCACATACTGGAGTTTTATGTCTCCCTTTGGTACCATATCCCACAGGTTTATTTGTCATTTTTATGCAATTATGGTTGTCACAAAGAATCACTATGGTATCCAACTCCATGTCAAATAGTATTTACATCATATTTCTATATCCATATGGATTCCCATATAGCATAGCAAGTTGAAATGTACTCTGATTCAGTTGTACTGAGAGAAATATTGGACTAAACCATGATATCACAGTGGATCCCAGACCATAACATCCATCTAAGTTGTTCTTCCTGTCTACAACACTTCCTATCCAAGCTGAATCCATATATCCATATAATATGTAGTCATGATATCTACCATAGTAAAGTCCCAAGTCTATCGTATCTTTAAGGTACCTTATCATGCTTTGCATATATGAGGTAAACACATCTAGGGTTAACTAGATACTGAATCAAGGTGTTCACAGCAAAGCATATATATGATCTTGTGTTTTTCAGATGCATCAACTACTCAATAATCTGTTTGTACTGAGTCATATCCACTAACTCTGATGTCTCATCAGACAAGAGCTTCATGTTGGTATCCATGGGTGCAGCCATGGATTTACAATACAACATATCAAATCATATTAATATTTCCAAAGCATACTTTCCCTAGGTCAGAAAGATTCCTTCTGAGCTCTTCCACACTTCCATCCTGAGGAAATACTGCATTAATCCAAAATATTTCATCTTGAATTATTTAGTGAGCTTATTCTTGCAATTGGTGATATGTTTCTCATTTCCAGTCAGAAATAGATCATCCACATACAGCAATAGTATGCTAGGTTCATCATCCATAACCTTGAGGTAGAGGTTAGGACCAACTCTAATTTTGGTAAAGTCCATGCTTGTCAAGAAGCTATCTATTCTTCCATACCAATATCTAGGAGCTTGCTTCAGTCCATACATAGTCCTTTTCAACTTACATACATGAGTCACACTATTTTCGACTTGAAAGCCTTGTAGTTGTTTGATGTAAGGTCATCTTTACATCCATCTGGTGTATATCCCACTTCATTATGGAAGCAAGTTCCATGATGGTTTCGATGGAAGTGCACCTTACTCCTAGAGAAAATGTCTCTTCATAATCAATTCCCTCTCTCTAAGAGAATCCTCTAGCCACAAATATTTCCTTACTTCCATCAACAACATATTTTATCTTTCAAATCCATTTGGAAGATACTACACTCTTGTTTTCTAGTTTGGGTACTATATCCCAAACATCATTGTGGTATCATTGCATATATCATGAGTTCATTTTGTCAGTTCATCAACATATCATAGTCTTCCTCATTCAACCTTGAAGGTTGGAACCCACTTTACTTTTGGTAAAGTCTCGGTCCATCAAGAAGCTGTCCATCATGTTGTACCATGTCGAACTCAAAGATATTCTGTAGTCACTCCCCCTGAAGCAGAGCATCATCTTCCCTCTGCATTCTGTACTGGAGTGACAGGTAGCATCATCTTCTACTATGTATCCATCTCAGGTTACTAGATACCAATATCCCTTTAGCTTGAACTTTGTTGAAAAGTTCCTCTTGCACCCATCTATGAGCGTGTTGTCTATTATAGGTTTCCATATTCAACCTTGTATAAAAGGTTAAGATATTCATCACTCTAGGTGATCTTTCAATCTCCTAGATGTGCTTATCTATGGGTGCCTTCTGAGTTCATGCAAATCATATTCTGTACAAGTGGTTCTTTGCTCGATATATACTTCTACTAGAGAAGTGCATCTGGTCAATAGAGTATGGCATGCCATAGTCTATTCTTTCTGAGACAAACCATGAAAATTTCTTTGTACACTTGTTCTTGTAGATCCATATGGAAGAAACTATGGACTTCCCTTTATGTCTCAAGAATCATATCCTAGACATCATTCCCCATGATCAACTATTACTCTTTTATCATAGCTTCTTCCATAGCTAGAAGGGTTTGTATCAATGATGTCACCCAACTGTGTAACACAACTAGAGTGGGTCTGAGGCCTCTTACTTTGGTGTAGAAGTCTCATCATACTTCTCTTCATCTTGAATTATTTCTCATGTCCAATATGGTCTTCATCTCTCGAGGTGGACCTACTACTCTCTGAAGCTATTTCTTCCGTCACGGTGTCCCTGGCCCTAGGAGATTCAAGTTCATGTTTATTGGAGTGAATCTTGAATTGTCATCACTTATTCTTTGGAACAAGTATCATCCTCATTTTCTTGTAGGTGGTTGTACATGACCTTTCCTACAAGTCAAATGCACTAGTTGTATGGTTAGAACCATTTCATAGGACATATGCATAACAACAAATTCTTATGCATCATGCAACTGTTAAGCCAATACAACATTTATATATGTTTCACAAAAAATTTCTAGATTCCTTCCATCTCTACCATGACATCATTGATATTGTGCATTAAATCCAATATGTCAACAAAGAGGTTTCATTCTACATAAGTAGCAATGGAGTGTTGTATATCACCATGGGCTACTTACCCATAACATGCATATTAGTAGTATACTGTCATTTAATGAAAACATTCTATCATGCATAATACAAAGCATATAAAATAAAGACAATTTAAATACTTATATATATTTTTTGTCATCTACTTCTAGATCTGCAGCTTCTTCTTTGACCAATGAGATTGCTTCATTCTCATGCTTGCTTGAAAGATTTTCTGGAATGATGCTTCTAGTAGACCTAGGGTTTGATAGAGAAACCCTATTTTTTCAACTTAGGTATCTTTCAGATATTATTGGGTAGAAATATTCTCCTCCTCAAGGCGAGCTAAGCATCATACTCATTTTCCCAAAACTGTGATCAGAACTACAAAATATCTAATTCCCTAGTTTTCTATAATTTCTTCTGCAGAATTATCTGATATTGTTTCTATTGTATCTCTAAAATTAATTCTCCTATATGTCTTAAAATTATTACTAAGGTAGCCTCGTCTGTCTTGTTTCTAACACCACATGTTAGAGAAGAATTGTTTTTACCAATTAGGACTTATACAAGTTTTCCCAAGGTGCCTTATTTCAGAACTGTTCAGCATAGCGAAATTGTACGGACTACCTCATGTCACTGTTTCACCTTTGAGGTATGAATCATTTACCACATAATTTATATTCCATGCGCCATCTAGAACATCTTGAAAAATTGTATTTGGATATTCATAGCCCGATGTATAGAAATTATCCCTAGGTCACCTCTTTAAGGCTGAATCCTAGGAAAGGCTGGAACCATGAATTGGAGGAATCATATCTCCTAGAATATAGTGAATATGAGGCTGAAATGTTTACAAAAGGTTCATCGGGAATTTATCTTCGGCATGTAAATATTTTGACTCCTGATCATTGTCCAATCTGAATATAGAGCAAATGTATAAAAACTACTAGTTTTATTCTTTTAGGGTTTTCAAGCATGAAACCCTAATCTTTAATAGTTGTTGCTATAGCAATATTTCAGCTGTACAAAGACTTCTTTCAGGGTGGATTTGATACGATGTTAAGTTTTTAATGGTTATATCATATCTTATAACATTTAGCATCATAACATCATAACCATAAGCAAAATATCACTAAAAGATAGACAAGCACAACCACACAAAAGAAGACAAATATTTATCCTCGGAAACCCTCATGGGGAAGAAAACCCAACAATACTTCCTCTATATAAGATGTATAAAAAGTAAAATACAGGACCCCAAACAGGTGCACCTCCTCTATCATATATATATATCTCTTTCTCCTATGTGTTGTGCACAAGTGAGTGTGTGTTTAAATGAGGAACACATCTCCTCTATTTATACTATTTTCGTCACTTGACATTTATCCTAACAAGTCATCCCCGCTTAACTAAGTAGGATGAAATCACTTAGGAAGACTCAATACAATATTATATTATATTCATTAGGGTACTATTACCCTAACTTACAATGGATCCTTTACCTCATGACTCTATGATACCCAAATACAATAGTAACAGCCCGTTGGAGGAATAATAACATCTCCCTTGGGTTACATCAGTAAAATAAATTTAGAATATCCTTTGAAGTTACAATATTCAACAATTGCATCCATGAAAATGTCAACCTCCGTACATTGGTGGTGGGAAAATTTATCGACAAAGATAGAAAAATAAGGTGACTCCATAGACACATGGGTAAAATTTGTCGAGTACGTCCGAAAGGAGTTCTACCCTCCCAAGTATTTTGAACAATAGTATAAGAAGTGGTACCAGCTAAGGAAATGGAATTACCAGTCCATGCAGAGTTACACCGATTATTTTTATTGACTCGTGGCTAGACTTGGAATCCAAGAATAAGAGAAAATGCATGTCTTGAAGTACGTCAGCAGTTTATACCCATACATTCAACAAGAGACGGAGTTTCTGACTTTTAGTACGCTTGCAGATGCATTTGATTATGCTAGAAAGCTTGAATATAGACAAAAATAAAAAGCACATTTCACGAACAAGAAAATAGGTTGAACATTCGACAAGAAGTCATCGTTCAACTCCGACAAGTCAAAGCACCCTTCTTAAAGAAAAATTTTCAGAAAGACAAGAAGGATTGCAAAAAACAAGATCCTACCAAGAAATGGTGTGATTAATTATCACAATTCAACCTGGCATGATACGTCAAAATGCAAAGCTCATAAGACATTTTTGGAAAAATTGTCGACCTCTTAATTGTTTGACAAAACCTTGGTAGAATATGACTCAGAATCATCGACCCTCTTGGCTTCGACATTGACCACTTCGACAACCTCAACTATCGTTGATGAGGAATGAGAACACCTATTCCATACACAGATATGGGTTCAGAAAAATACATTACATATGATTGTAGATAATGGTAGCCAAAAGAACTTCGTTTCTGAATATATTGTGAATAAATATGGGTCTTGTCACTACGCCACATCCTCATCCTTACAATATTGGTTGGATGAAGGATGGACAGGAGCTAAGAATCACTCACCAATGCAGACTCGCCTACTTCATTAAGAATTTTGAATATGAAGTACTTTGTCACATGGTACCACTTTCCATAGCCGACACCCTGTCTGGGAAACCTTACTTGTGGGATCGACACAGTACATATCATTTACAGCCACTAAAGGTGATTGCCAAAATTCAGAATCAATGGTATGACATACCTGAGTAACAACCCACATCAACGGTTGCTATGATATATGCCAAACAAACAAATAATATTATAAATCTTGCTCAAAAGTTCGCATTGATTATGATAAAGCCTCAAAATTCCTGAAATACTATAGCAACGAGTCAACTCACCGACCAACTCAACTCTTGACAACAAAAACATATCAACTATATTCTCGATGAATATAGGAATGTATTCAAAGATCCAGACAAAGTACCTATGCATTGTCAGGTAAAACACTCCATTGAACTTTTTCCTGGTTCTTCATTACCTAGAACATCTGTTTACAGAAGATCCATTCTTGAGAACAATGAGATTTGCAGGAAAATACACAATTTGATAAACAAAGGTCACATCCACCCCAAATCCTCTCCTTGTGGAAATCTAGTCGTCCTAGTTATGAAGAAAGACGAGACAACGCATGTGCATTGAGTCCATTGATGTATGGAAAATGGATTTCGATACCAAGGAAGGATTGTTTGAATGGTTATTCATGCCTTTCGGTGTAACTAATGGACCTGCAACCTTCATGAGATATATGGATGGCCTTCTATGACCTTTCATCAAAAAGTGTGTCATTGTTTACCTTAATGATACTTTTATTTTCATCTGATCATGGGAAGAACATTTCGAATAGATTCAATAAGTCTTCAAAAATATCCAGCAACATCGACTATATTTGAACATGGATAAATGCTCATTTATTTTTACCAGCATCAAATATTTGGGGTATGTAATTGACTCTGCAGGAAGTTCATGCTGACCCAGAAAAAGTACAGATCCTCAAAGATTGGCCCATTCCTCAAAACATTCATGAACTGAGAAGTTTTCTTAGTTTGTAAAATTTCTATCAAGGGTTCATACTTGGATTCAGCTACATTGCATGGCCTTTGAATTAGTTGACTAAAGGAAATGGGAAAATTGTCGTCAAATGGACACCGACACAACAACAAGATTTTGAACAACTCAAAAAAAAAATTGTACTACACTAGTACTTGTGTTACCTTATTTTCATCAGCCCTTTCATATTAAGATGGGTGCATAGGACTATGCCCTCGGTATAGTGATCACTTAGTCAGGTCACCCAGTGCATTTCATTCCGAAAATTTCAACGACATTGTTCTAAGATATTCGATGTATGAAAAAGAACTGTACACCATTGTGAAATCTCTTAAGCAATGGAGACACTACATTCTTATAAAGGAAATGCTCATTCTCACTAACCATAAGCCTTTACAATTCACCCCATCCCAGTCGAAACTACAGACAGCTTGACAACCCAAGTGGATTAATTACCTGCAACAATTTCAGTTGGTAATTAAGTATCGAAAATGCAAATCCAATGCCGCAGTCAATTGTCTCATACAACCACCCATTTTGGAGTCACATTGGTAAGCACTGAAAGAAGCTCATTTGGAATGTGCACTACAGCAAGACTGCAGGACAGTTTGGAGTCACAAAAACACTTTTTATCCTCCAGAAGTAGTTTTACTAGCCTTCACTTAAATTTGATGTCAGCAAGTACATTTGATTGTACATGGTTCGTGCCATTTCTAAATCGTCGAATCCATGACAAGGACAGTACACAACCCTTCTAGTTCTTATTTGACCATGGGAATCTATTTCTATGTACTACTTGATGGGATATCCTACTACCAAACATCAAAATGACACGGTATTAGTAGTAGTCGATAGATTTTCCAAGATGGCTATACTCATACCATGCAAGAAGACTACGACAACTCAATAGACTAGCCAACACTTCTTCGAACATGTCTGGAAACATTATGGCCTTCCGGCAACCATTATTTTCGATAGAGATTTTATATTTGTTAGCACCTTTTGGAAAGCTCTCTGGAAACAGATCGACATGAAACATTATTTGTCGACAAATTTTCATCGCTAGAAAGATGGACAGACAGAATTTGTAAGTCGCTTGGTAGTACAATTTATTCACATGTACAACCATAAGCATCATCAAACATGGGATGACAGTATCCCATACATACAACATATCTACGATCGTGCTCAACACAGTTCTGTGGGAAAGGGTTCATTTGAGATCTATTATGGATTTCAACCCTCAGCAACTATCGACTTGATTAGCTCCTTAACGTAGTCGAATGAAACCGAATTCAAAGGACGAGAAGTTTAGAAAGAATTGAAGTTCAGAGATCAAATATACAACATCCAGAAGCAAGCAAAAGAAATGTTAAAGCGATCTAATGTAAAATCTAACTCCCAACACAGCAAGAATCGTATTCCTCATTCATTCCAAATTGGGGATCAGGTCTGGTTACATCTAAAGAAGGAGCACTTCACTGGCCCATATAGAAATTTGAAACCTATGTTATATAGTCCATACAATATCCTTAAATAGATTGGAGAAAATTATTTTCATCTCGATATTCCTACATGCCTTGGCCTACATTTGGTCTTCAATGTAGACTTACTTTGATGATACCATGCACCATTGTTGGAAAATAACGACTTGAAAACAACAAAAACTGAAGACATCTATCCAAATGTTCAGGAACCTATTCTTTCATTATGGGACGACTCATACACCATACAAGGACGAACTACATTCTCTTGTTTCAAGTGGCTAAAGCTAGATAGCTTTCCGAGCAAGGAAAGTGGTAATATGCTACTGAATTAACCACCAAGTTTCCTCACCAAGTTTCCTCACCTAAATGGGCACATGATGGAGACCATTGTTTCTTAAGGAAGGAGGAATAATCCACTCAGTAGTTGGCATGTTGTCGAACTTCGTCAAAGTTTATCGCTTCGACTACTTCGACACTACCGACTTCAACAAGTTCAATATCAGCTTCAACAAGTCTGAAGCTCGAAACAACCGATTTTGACAACCTCGACAGGTTTCACGCTCGACATACAACATCTTGACATGCCTTTTCAACACTAACGACTGTCAAACATCGACAAATTGTCTCTCTATATTCTAGTCATTTGAGATGGTTGAACTTTTGAACCGTTATAACTTCTTTGTAACTGAACATAATAGGTTGTCACCCAAGTGTCTCAACATTCTATATAAAAATGTATACTATTGTAATATACATTGATTAACCTTCATGGAGAAGATGTAATAACATAAATTGGTTCGAATTATTGCATATTGTATGTGTGCATACTTTCTGTCGATATAGTGTATTTCCCACTTTACTTGTTATTTTTTATGCTTCCTCAATAACAGTGCTCGACTCATTCATTCGACTGTTGTCCCTAGTGGCACCTAGGCACGACATGGATCAAAGTCATTATTTGAATCCCAATCTCCAAGAATCGACAACAATCAGGATTTTTGAACAACCTAAACTAACTACTTAAGAATTAATCCATCAGACTCCCCTAGTGTCCCAAAATATATGTGATTCCAATTATTATTGAATCCTTGCAAGTTATCAGTCGAGCATCTAGGAGAGGGAGGACCGAAAACCTAGAGATTTATTAATCCAAATATCCGCAGTGAAGAAAAAACTATATCACGATTCAGGATAGAAAACCTCGTTGACCGTAATATTGAATAAACATCGAATGGATTCAAGCTATGGATTTCCCTCCAAAAATCCAATGCCTTACAAGTCACATACTCCAAATTATCCCTTTTCCATGCTACATGCCCTCACAAAGCATTGATTCAGGATTCAACCACTGCCAACAATTCATTCAATGATTGGAGTGATTAATTAATTAAGCAATAGAGGCCATGCGGCGTTCCCTATAGGTCCTCACAAAGGAAAGATCGATGGAACAATAATGGAGCCTTCCATCTGCACAATATTGGAGCCTTTCTCTTGCACAATCATGGAACCTTTGACCTGCAATTGTGAACCCTTGCGGGTCACTGTCCAGTATGCTTGTAGCTACAAATTTGAAAGTTTCAATTTTGCATAATGAAGGCATGTGGCTGTGGGTCGTGGTCTGTCAATGGTCGATTCGTCAGAGACTGGAGTCTAAGTCTAGGTATTTAGAACTATGCGACGTGGCACTGCCATCGACAACTCAACCTAGGGACATATTGATCTACACCTAAGGTGTGATAAATTATGATTGATAGATCACACAATTATGCATTCAATGGCTTTAACCGATCACATTAATGAATTCATGTGGATGGTGACAAGTTGACACTAATGATTGGCGAGTTGTGAGTCCCAACTGTGTAGTATGAATACAGTTTAAAATTGGACATTGTGCCATCATGGATTCTTCCATATGGATTTTCTATTATGTTGTTATTTTATTAAGCTGAGGACGGCACAACTGCCCCACATTCCAAGTTGGCTCAGTGGCTCGATATCCTGCCTTCAGACTCAGCAGCCTCCTACCTCCATACCTGGTTACTCTCTAGTCTTATATTAATAATATAATGATGTTTTGATAAAAATTTAAACCATCAAAACCAATTTTTACAAAAATATTCGACCGTCTAACAAAACGACTTTGGCCAATTTTTACCCGTATTTGACGAGAAAAATGTCCAAAAACTAGAAAATTCCCATCAAATTCCAACTCTGCTTGTGAAGTATACCCCTCACACATTTATGATAATCTCAACCCTAAGTTTTGACAATGATACAATTGGATGATATGTGTGTGTGTGTGTGTTTGTGTGTATAAACACATAAAATAAAACGGTGTTACTAGATGATAGTAATAGACGTTAATTGATGACATTCAAGTTACAACTTGCAAAAGGTAAAGGTGAATCTCCAAATCCATCTCATTAAGATGATCATAAGCAGTTGTGACACGGTCAAAAATATTTTTGAATTATAGTGAATTATGATGCCAAAAATCACACAAAGACTTTCTATGAAAATTAACGGGATACGATAACACGTTTTTTAACATATGTAAGGAAAAAAAGCGTAAGCACTAGAAACAACCATATTAATAAGATTAATATGTTCTGAATATATGGAGAGGTATATATTTGATACATTGAGATCTATAATAATTTATCAATACATAGTTTTAGATTGCATTGAGTCTATCACCTCCAGAGTAAATTACCTAACATATTGTTCTCATGATGCTACATTCCCAAATGTAAAGATTATTGGGCGGTGCATGGTTTCACTGCAATGAAGTTAGACTATTCAGGATAAGAGATGGAGTCAAGAATACAACTGTACCTTCATCTAATAGTTTTCTATTACCAAGTTTTAGTTACCACATTCATCTAAATTTAATTTAATAGTTGTATCTATATTTGAGTTAGCCTAATAGTTATCTAATAGTTAGTATAATAGTTATATAATATAACCACAATTAGAGTTGAAGTTAAGCCAATAGTTGTAGAATTAATAGTTAAGTTAATAGTTATCCAATATACCGTAATTAGAGTTGAAGTTAATCTAATAGTCGTATAATCATTGGAATTAAGCTAATAGTTGTAGCTACTAGTTAATTAAAAAATTAATATATTAAGAAGTGCAGTTTAAGTAAAAAGTCATTCTTTGAATTGAAGTTAAGCTAATAGTTGCATCACCAATGGAATTATCTAATAATAAAATAGTTGTATCTAATAATCGAATAGTTGAAGTTGAAGTTTAATTTTTCAGACTATCATGAACTCTAATTTTCATATGTTAACTAAGTTATTTTTTATTTTTATTTTAATTCTTAATTATGAATTTTGGACTACAACCATAGAATCAATATGGAAAGTAGATTTGTCTCATTCTCATCCATAATTGAAAAAGCATAGATGGTAGTCCACACCAAAATTCTAAGATATATACTTCTATCCTCACAAATATAAATATTTATATCAATAAGAATGTATATTACATAAATAGGTTTGAATTTGAAATAAATAATTATAAAAAAAACCTATAAAAATAATATATAACTGATGTATGACTAAATTGTAAATATGAAGAACAAGTTAAGTGTAACATATACATAACTTATTACCAATACTTAACTTGTTGACAGTTGGTAACACTTAACTGATAGCATATAACTATCTACCCACCACAAATTAACTGATTGTATTAATATTTTACAACTTAAAGTAAACAAAAAAATCCTATTCTTAAATCAAATTGCAAATTGTAGGAAAATAAAATAAATATACTGTTAAGAATATTTGGATGAAACAAGTATAATCACCAGCAAATATCTTAATACAATGATGAAAAACAAAATAGCATTTGAGAGTTACAAACTATTCCTTTTTAACCTAAAAAGGGAAATATAATAAGTTAAACATAAGGGTCTACATTGCATTAGATAATATGATCTCCATGCACATAATTTATTGAAAACATGCAAACTAATAAATATAGCGTTCATCAATTAGCTGAATGTCTTGCAGGTTTGCTGAGTGAAGCCTAAGCGATTCTTCTCTCTGTCATACAATATATGAAAATTCTACTACTGATAGTTTGCAAGGATCACAGCTCGTCCATTATCATCATTCGAAATGATTTTGGAGCTAATCATTGTCAAGCACATTGAATCAATAATGCTAAAATAAGTGAAATAGTTGGCAATAGGGAGCACCACATATGCGCCACTAAAATGAAATACGAACGCAGGCCAGGGAATAGTCTCTGGACTAGATACATTATAACACAATCCTAGACTAGTTGAAGCTTCAATACCATGGAATAACGAAAATAGGCTCATCAATGCATGGTGTAAGTGTGGAAGCTAAAAAATAACTTGCAACCCCTAAAAACTAGGAAAAGGGATCATAAATGACCATAAACACATAAATGTGAGGGAATATTTTCCCAAGGAGGGTTCCCTAGGAAAGAGGGGCACACTAATTTGTGCACAATATGCAACATTAACTCCGTAGTCCATAATTATTGAGAATAGGGTTCATTGTACAAGGTTTGGGTGACCAACATTATTAATCTCACCAAGGTGCAAATATGAATTACGATGGACAAAATTAAATCAACAACAAGTTATAAGGTGTTAGGGATATCCCTATTCCCCCTCACTTTGTGGAATCCATGGTCCCCCATACTGATTTTGTTTCCTTTGTCGAGCCAATTGTTTATTTAATCAATCATTAACAACATCCAAAGAGAGCATAGATGCTAATAATAACATTAACATTAATAGTAGTGCCAAAGTCCAAAGTCATGTTATGAAACATTAATAATAAGTCCTTAATCAAATTAATCATGCAAAGGAGCATAATTCTACAATCATATAAAATATCATATGTCCATAATGCAAAAGAACATAAGTCACATGAAGGATCAGAAGTCCAGGGCTTAACAATTGGGGTATTACATTTCCCTCCCCCTTAAAAAATGCATCGTCCTCGATGCATGTGACACACATGCTGCAAAATTTCAAAATAGATGAGGGTATGCTTCCCTCATGGTATCCTATAGCTCCCAAGTGGCATCCTCAGGACTGTAATGGGTCCATTGGACCTTTACCTTCCTGATTTCTCGATTTCGAAGTAGCATGACCTTAATTCCCAAAATGGAAACAGGTTGTACCGAAAAATCCCCTTTTGGTTCCACCTAGATCATAATCCATTCAATCACATGATTAATACCATTTTCATACATACATACATACATACATACATATATATCGATAAAGAAAATAAAATCACTCTAATTACTTGGATCACATTCCAATTAATTACGTGGTTAGTATCAGGTATATACTTTTTCAATAAAGACACATGGAACACATTATGTACTCTAATGCAAGTGGGTAGAGCCATCTCATAAGCAACAGGTCCTATATTAGCTAAGACCTCAAATGGTCCATAGTATCTAGCAGCTATCTTCGAGCATTTTCCCAAGTTTAAGGAACTCTTCTTGGGTCTAAATTTCAAAAACACATGGTCCCCAACTTGAAAATGTCTCGAGGTCCTGTTATGATCTGCATAAATTTTTTCCTATCTTGAGCTACCTTTAGATTCTGCTTTATCTTAACCATCTGATCCTCCATATCCTTTAATAATTATGGTCCAAAAATGACTCTATATGTTGGGTTATCCTAACTGATGGGAGTATTGCACTTCCTTCCATACATGGCCTCGAAAGGACTCATCTTCAAAGAGGAATGATATCCATTATTATAAGAAAATTCCTCTAAGTGTAAATAATCTTCCCACTTAGATGGTTGATCCATCACATACATCCTTAACATATCTTCAATTACTTGGTTAACTCTCTCTATTTGTCCATATGTCTGAGGGTGGTATGTTGTACTCATGTTTAGACTTGTACCAAACCCTTCAAACAATCCTTTCCAAATGTTAGAATTAAATTGAGTCTTTGTCTGATACTATAGCCTTCAGAATACCATGAAATCTGGCTACTTATTTCATGTATATTTGCAATGTTATCTTCTTTGTGAGTTGTATTTACTAGAATGAAGTGTGCTACCTTAGTCAACTTATCTACCATGACCATGATGACATCATTTTTGAATCTCGTCTTCGGTAACTTGGTGATGAAATCCATCTCACTACATCCCATTTCCATTCTAGTATAGGAAAGGGTTGCAACAATCTCACTGAATTTCGAAGATCAACTTTAAATTTTTGACATTCCATGCACCTAGAAATATACGCTGCAACATTATGATTCATCCCTATCCAATAGTATTGTTCCCTTACTGCTGCTATTGTTTTCTGATAACCTGTATTTTTGGCATAAGGGACATCGTGTGTTTCCTTTAGAACCATCTTCCTTATATATCCTACATCAAGCACATAAAATCTATCTTTGTGCATGAGTATCCCATTTTCTTTAAACTTATACTTATCAAATTTATGTGGAATTTTTTGTTGTTTCAACCCTTCTTTCACCTGCTGATAAATTTCATCTGTAACACTGGCTTCAACGATCTTATCCTTCAAATCTGATGTGCTAGTGCTGATAACTCCTACATGAATCACATGCATCTTCCTACTAAGCACATTAGCTACTTTATTTTCCTTACCCTTGATATACTTGATGTAAAATTCAAATTCACATAATAACTCCATCCACCTCCTTTGTCTTGCATTCAAATTAGGCTTCTCAAACATGTATTTTAACCCATCATGTTCAGTTCTCGACTCAAACTTTTTACCCATTAGAAAATGTCTCCACATATTCAAAGCATGGATGATAGATGCAAGCTCTAAATCATGGGTGGCATAGTTCTGCTCATGTTCCTTTAACTTTCTATATTCATAACTGATAACATGTCCATCCTGCATTAATATTCCACCAATGCATTGCTTGCATGCATCCATGCATACAACAAAGTTTCCTTCGGGGTTCGCAATTTTTAGCACTTGTGCACTAGTAAGAATTTCCTTAAGTTTTTTAAAATTATCTTCGCACTTAGAAGTCCAATCAAACTTCACACCTTTCTTTTGTAAATATGTGATAGGATGAGCCAACTTCGAGAATCCTTCGATGAACCTTCGTTAGTATCCTTCGATGAACCTTCGGTAGTATCCTTCGATGAATCTGAATTCTAATACATTCTTAAGTGTTGACCATTCCATAATGGCTCTTATCTTCTTAGGATCTACTGTAACACCTTCTTCATATATGATATTCCCTAGGTAGTGTATTCTTCCTTGATAAAAAGAACACTTTCTTAATTTGGTATACAATTGATGTTCTCTAAGCACTTGCATTACTAGTCTTAGATGTTATTCACGCTCTTGTTTTTTCTTGGAATAGATAAGGATTTAATCAAAGAACACAATCACAAACTTATCTAAGTACTTTCTGAAGAATCCATTACTAAACACATGAATATTTCAGGTGCATTCTTTAAACCAAAAGGTACTATTGTGAAGTCATAGTGTCCATACCTTGTTTAGATTGTTGTCTTACTGATATCCTCATTCTTAATTCTAATTTGGTGGTATCCTGACCTCAAATCTATTTTTGAAAACACCTTGGCTCCTCTCAATTGATCAAACAAGTCATACATTCTTGGTAAGGGGTACTTGTTTTTAACCGTTGCTTTGTTCAATTGTCTATAATCTATGAAAAGTCTTAGAGTTCCATCTTTATTCTTCACAAATAACACACGAGCTCCCCAAGCTGGTGAAGCACTGGGCCTTATGTAACCTTTCTTTAGTAGCTCCTCTAACTGCATTTTTAATTCCTTTAACTCTAGAGTACTCATTCTATAAGGTTCTTTAGATGAAGGTATTGTTTCTGGCACCAAGTCGATAGAAAAATCAATGTCCCTCTTAGGAGGTATTCCTAGAGGTTCTTGAAATATATCTGCAAAATTTTGTAGTATTGGATAATCCTGCAGCTCTGGCTCTTTTCCTTCTTTTGATTTTTCCACATGAATTGCATATAATTGGAATCCCTTTCTAAGACATTTCTTCAATTGTAAAGCTGTGATCTACCTTGACAAGATCATAAAGTTTAAGTAATTAATTAATTAAAAATCAGTGATATAACAGAGATATAATTTAAATGATATTAAATTATAAGAAACAGAATCATAAATAAATTAATAAATATCTGAAGGGGGGCCAAGGAGAAATATATGAAGCCTGTTTTGAAAATGCATGTTTGTGAGATGTGACTGTCCAATCTGAAGAGGTATGTAGAAGAGAGAGTATGCTGGTTTTGAAAAGGTGTGATGTTTAAGAAGAATATATAAATTGAATCTTGAAGAGGAAGTGAGGTGTCTCTAGGGTCTCTTTTGGTGAATAATGAATATCTAAAAAGAAGACCAGAAGTCTGAGAATGCAAAGTGTATCTCTACAATCTAGACCCTTGTAGCACCATGACAAAAGACCAAGTGAAGAAAGCGAGAGACATATTTTGAAGAAGGTTTAGAGAGTTTAATAATATCAAATTAGGGTGGTAGGGTGGTGCTAGGGCAGGATACATGCCTGCAAGGAGGTATTAGCCTCCTTCTAGTAGCGGTTAGGGAATCAGGGTATTGGTGTATCCTTGTATGTAGGTGTAGGTAGAAATCAGGGTATTGGTGTATCCTTGTTTGTAGGTGCAGGAAGAAACCAAGGTGTGGGTGCATCCTTCAGTAGCGGATGAGAAAATTGGGGATTGTCGTCTCCAGCAAGTGGGTTCCTGCAAATAACTATTGTATATTGTAAAAACAAATTTTTGCAGATAATAGAAACGTGTTGGTGGTTTACCTTATTAGGGTTCCATGACAAAATTTGTGTTCTATGTATATTTTTGATTGAATGTTTTGATTAAAGATTAATAAGTGGTTTAAATGGTAAAAATTCAACAATACTGATTCACCCCCACCCTCTCAATATTCACCAACTGCCAACAATTGGTATCAGAGCAGGATCCTTCACTAACATTTTAAGAAATGGAAGGAAGATGCTATTGAAAACCACTTTGGATCAACAAGAAGAGATTTACATTGAAATGGATCTTCAATACTTGGAAAATAAGAATACATATTTTGGAGTACAATGATGGAAATTTATCTGAAGGAATTGGAACCTGGTATATGGAATGCAGTTATCACTGATTATATCCCACCAAAGAGAATAAGGAATCCAACTCAAAATAAAGCTAAGAAAAATAATGCAAATACAATAGAGGGCATATTAGATGGAATATCTCAATATATCAAAAGTAATATTGGACAATGTGTCTCAGCCAAGGAACTCTAGGTCAAATTGGAAAATATTTATTCAAATGAAGAGATAGCACAAACAAACCTTGCTATTTGCAAGCATGATAGTGAATATATAACTGAAGATGAAGAAAATATATTCAAAGGGACAATAACTCAAAATTCAGAATATAACTCTGATGTGGAAAGAGAGGTGAACTTAGAAATAGAACTCATAAGTGCCTTTGAAGAATTGAGAAAAAGTAGGAGGGAGAACAAGTCTTTGGAAGAAAAAATTTCAAAGTATCAAAAAGAGCAGAATTCAAATGAAGAGGAAGTCAAGAGCCTTCGAGAAGAACTGTACATTGCAAGACAACAAATGATGGCTAGCATGGAAGAGACTAAGAGCCTAAAAAATGAAGTTTCTAACTTCAAGAAAGAAATAAAGATGCTGGAATACTACATGGAAGAGGACGAGAGATTAAGATAAGCATTTGCTAACCTCAAAAAGGAGATAAAGAAGCTAGAAGACCAACAAACCATTAATGAGAGGCTCAGGGACAAAATACAAAAAAATAAAAAACTTGAAGAAGAAGTTACTTTGGTTACGAAGAAGCTTGATGAGGAAGCTATTAAAACAAAGTTTGGGAACAGTTCAAATATTTTAGATGACATCTTGATGAGCGAGAAACCATCAAATGATAAAAATGGTTTAGGGTATAAAAATGAAAGGAATTCAAAATGCTCCTCCTTCACTAACCGGGAAAGAAATAATAGAAGAGGTTGTGCTAATGTACTAAAGAGTCCAATTAATAATAGTCATAATTCTGCCCCGTCATCTCATTATAATGACAGAACCGGAATGATGCTTAAAACACCAAGGACAAGCAAGGCCCATCAAATATTTATTGGTCATTGTTATACTTGTCATAATTTTGGACATATGGATAGAGAATGTAAGCTAAGGAATAATTCTTCAATAAAAGTCCAAGAACAAAGGAAGGGTTAGAAGAGGATGGAAGCTATGAAGCAGAAAGGTCAAAGATCCATAAAAAAGGAAGGAAGTTTCTATAGCTATTGTCACTACTGTCACAAATTTGGTCACAAGGCTGTTGATTATAGAATCAAGGGAAAATATATAAGTAAGGAATCCAATCAACAAACAAGGTCAATAAGCAGGGTACCTCATGGAAATATGTGGAGAACAAATGAAGACTCCAAAGGTGAAGAAGAAACAAATATTTAAAACATCAAAGAAGTTTCCCAATATGACATTAAGCATAATAGCGTTGTAGACAAGAATAACATCCATTATGAAGGAAAGCAAGATGAAGATACAAGAGAACACATAGATGGTGATTAAGATATTGAAGAAGATGTGAGTAATAGTAGTGGAACTGAAGATGGATGTATTTTCTAAAAACCTCTCATGACCTAGAAGAAAAATATGAAATAAGCATTAGAAGGGATCATAAAATTAGGGGGAGTTAATATCAGAAAATTGAAATTGATACTTGAAAATGTCTTTTGGTAAGAAGAGAAGAATGTTTTGAAGTTGTCATAAAAACAAGAAGAAATAAAAATACCTGGTAAAATTTATCTTCCTCAAAAACAAGAAGAAGTGTAGAAGTGACAAATAGGTATCAGCTACCACAGTTGGATTTGATCTCATATTTGAAGATGGAATATGTTTGCAAAGAGGAGAATCATTGTGATAGGGGGAGTCCATAAGCTCATCATCCAAGTTCTCATTCAAAGACCAAGATACAAGAAGGTAAATAATGATTTCAATAGGATGATCAACACCAAGTTAATTGGAGGAGTAGAAGCACAAGAAGAGAAGTTATCTAATAGAGAATAATTGGAAATTCTATGTCAAGTTGGATACAACAAAGGGAAGAATAGGTTATCCTTTGTCATTGTTTTCAAAGGGGGAGAAGGTTTAGTTGTTTCCATCAAGGCCAAAGGGGGATATTGTTGGAGATATGGAATATGGTTTTCATTGATTTGAAAAAGAGTTCGGTTATGACACAGGAATAACCAAGGACATGATGGCTAAGTGAAATCAGTATAAGTCAAAGGAAAGACAAAGGTAGTGATGAAATGGCAGATATAATGACATAGAATAACATAATTGATGACAAATTGGTAAGAGACATTTCCTATGATGACAAGCCAGATGATGTGACATCATTCTGAAGAAATATGGTAATTGGTTAAAATCAGGAAATTGACTAAGTATGGATAAATAGTCAAAAATGGTCTAAGAGGGTCTAAGAGAATGACCTCCCTAAAATCATGGGTTAGAGTAAATTCCTGCAACACATAGAGGTCTTGTAGACTAGTGTTTTATATACATGACCATGCATTCATATTGTCTTGGAAGTAGCTAAGCAAGAAGTTATGGACCTTCCAAGACATTGTTTTAGGAAGATTGGATCAGACTTATAAATTTGACTAAGTGTCAAATTCAGAAGTTTAAGAGACCTTTTGAATATGCTGACAAAGAGGGGTTTTGTTGATGATAAAATTAATCAAATTGCATGGCATGGTTCCCTTATGAACTGGTTATCAAACCATGGAGTCAATTTCCCTGTCGTTGTTCACACGTGTGAATTATCATCCTGCCAAAACCAAGAAAAATGTTAGTTTGCATGTTAACATTAAAATTGGCTAAGTGTTAATCAAATTGGCTAAGGGGGGTTTTGTTGATGATAAAATTAATCAAATTGCATGGCATGGTTCCCTTATGAACTGGTTATCAAACCATGGAGTCAGTTTCCTTGTCGTTGTTCACACGTGTGAATTATCATCCTGCCAAAACCAAGAAAAATGTTAGTTTGCATGTTAACATTAAAATTGGCTAAGTGTTAAAATAAAGAAAAGTGTATGTAGACGTGTTCCGCAAAGGATTGAGATCAAACAAATGAAAATAGTTATGCAAATAGATCATCGGTTAAGATCTATCTCGCAGCATATCGACGGTGTGAAAAAACACGTTGCGGGAAAGCTATTGCGGAAATGAAAAAGTGGATAGGAGAAAAGTTCGACAAAGGATCGAGATCACACAGCTGAGAATATTTCCGTAAGAAGAATGACGGTTCAAAAAAGAAGTGCGGGTGTTGAACTACGAAAAGAAAAAATTCAAAGTTGTGGAAAAGTTGATTTTTCGATTTCCGTGATGGAGTAGAAGTGCGGGTGCGGAACTACAAAAAGAAAAAAAGTCGAAGTCGTGAAAAGTTGAGTTTTCAACTTCCTCATTCTATAGTGCAGAAAAAGCATTGCAGGAAAGCCGTTATGGAAGCTGAAAGGCGAAAAGGATTTTGGAAAATTTGAGTTTCCTATTTCCACATTCCATGGTGCGAAAAGGAGGTTGCAAAAAGGCCAATCTAGAAAGCGAAAAGGAGGAAAGCAAAAAGAAGAAGTATTGAAAAATTTGTGTTTTTCAATTTTCGCATTTCCCAGTGCGGAAAGGAGTTTGCGGAAAGGCTATTCCGAAAAGAGGAAAGGCGTAAAGAAAAAAGATGAAGTCTTAGAAAGTTGTGTTTTCTGATTTCCGTAATCTACATGCGGAAAGGAGCTTGTAGAAAGGCCATTCCGGAAAGTGGAAGGAGGAAAGGCAAGTTCGAAAAGGTCGTGCTCGCATGGTAATGAAGCCCATGTTTTGGGAATAGAATATGTTTACAGGCCAATAAATTAATGAATCCCACAAGGGCTTAGGTAAAGACCGTAGGAGCTATAAAATATCATAGGGGCTTGCGAAAAGGCTTGTATTCCCATAGAGGATCTGGGTTAATCCCATGAGGGATTTAGGGTTCCTACAGGTGCTTAGACCAATCCCATAGAGGCTTAAGGAAGCCCAAAGAGAGAACATGGGAATGAAGAAGGTGAAGCCCGCGTTCGGGGAAAAGATGAAACCCAAAGATGGAAGGTGAAGCCTGAGTTTTGGGAGGAAAACATGCCCAACATCTAGAGTTTATGAAGCCTAAAAGAAAGGAAAGCCTATATCCAGAGATGATAATTCCAGCAAGCTTATGAATGGAAGAATCTCAAAGACATGAGATGATCACAGAGTTTAATTAATTTATTGATTTAAAATCAGTGATATAACAGAGATATAATTTAAATGATTAAATTAAAATATATAAGAAACAGACTCATAAAATAAATTAACATAGATTTAAAGGGGTGCAAAGGATAAAGATATGAACCATGTTTTGAAAAGGAATGTTTGTGAGATGTGACTATCCAATTTGAAGATGTATGTAGAAGAGAGAGTATGTTGGTTTTGAAAAGTTGTGATGTTTAAGAATAATATATAAACATAATATTGAAGAGGAAGTGAGGTGTCTCTTGGGTCTCTATGGGTGAATAATGAATGTCTAAGAAGAAGACCAAAAGTTAGAGAATGCAAATTGTATTTCTACAATCTAGACCCTTATAGCAGCATGCCAGAATACCAAGTGAAGAAAGACAGAGACAGAGTTTGAGGAAGGTCTAGGGAGTTTAATAATATCAAATTAGGGTGGTATGGTGGTTATAGGGAAAGATACATTCCTGAAAGGAATTATTATCCTCCTTCCAGTAGTGGCTGGAGAATCAGGGTACTTGTGTATCCTTTCCTATAGGTGTAGGAAGAAGTTAGGGTATTGGTGTATCCTTGTCTGTAGGTGCAGGAATAAACCAAGGTGTGGGTGCATCCTTCAGTAGTGGCTGAGAAACTTGGGGATTGTGGTGTCTAGCAAGTGGGTGCTTGCAAATAACTATTGTATATTGTAAAAACAAAGTTTTGTAGATAATAGAAACTTGTTGGTGGTTTACCTTATTAGGGTTCTACGATAAAATATGTGTTATGTGTATCTTTTTTATTTGATGTTTTGATTAAAGTTTAATAAGTGGTTTAAATGGTAAAAATTCAACAATACGGATTCAACCCCCCTCTCAGTATTTACCAGCTACCAACACCAGTCGGCCATGATGATTGAAATTTTCAACTGTTATAACTTCTTTGTAACTGAACGTAACAGGTAGTCGTCCAAGAATCTCATCATTCTCTATAAACATGTACATTATTGTAGTGTGCATCGATGAACCTTCTTGGAGAAGAAGTAATAATAGAAATTGCTTCGAATTATTGCATATTGTCTGTGCGCATACTTTCTATTGATATAGTGTATTTCCTCCTTTACTTGTTATCTTTTGTGCTTCTTCCATAACATTGCTCAACTCATTCAGTTGACTGGTGTCCCCAGCATGCACCTGGGTAAGACTTGGATCATTGGTATCAGATATTGATCTTGTTCAGATCTTTAGTTAGATAAGCACGTCCATGGAAGTAATTTAAATTATTCATGTTCAAACACGCTCGTGAACTTATTAACACAATCAAACACTATCTTCGACTTCAGAAAATATGGTTGAAGAAGCAGACAATAGACATGCATCTAACGAGACAGAGAAACTCATAAAAAAAGAACTAGATCACCATCGAACCAAAAATTTTACCAAGTTCAGCAAGATTCTCATGAGATTCACTTCAACATCCGAAGAATCCTGGACGAGACCCCACTACAATAAAATCATCCCCTTCAAAGTGCAAATGAATCTATACATACCAAATCTTGAAGGAAAGATTGATGCAAAATCCATCGACAATTGGGTACAACAACTGGAATATTACTACTCCATGAATCAACACTTCGAAGTAGAAAATATCACCATTGATGTTAATTTTTCAATGGTTATATCAAATATTATAACATTTAGCATCATAACAACATAACCATAAGAAAAATATCACTGAAAGATAGACAATCACAGCCACACAAAAGAACACAAAGATTTATGCCAGGAAACCCTCATCGGGAAGAAAACCCAACAAAACTTCCTATGTATAAGATGTATAAAATGTAAAATACAATACCCCAGACAAGTGCACCTCCACAAGCAGATATATACCTCTCTCTCCTATGCACTTTGCACAAGTGAGTGTGTGTTCAAATGTGGAACACATCTCCTCTATTTATACTATTTTCCTCACTTGACATTTATCCTAACATGTCGACCCCACTTAACTAAGTAGGTCGACTTCACTTAGGAAGAATCAATACAATATTATATTATATTCATTAGTGTACTATTGCCCCAAATTACAATGGAGGATTTACCTCATGACTCTATGATGACCAAATACAATAGTAACAACCCGCCGAAGGAATAATAACACCTCCCTTGGGTTACATCAGTAAAATACATTTATAATATCCTTTGAAGTTACAATATTCAACAATACCCCTTAACAAGAAGGTTATTATACTGACAACATCATCATAGACTATAGGATACCAAAGAGATAATATCTGCAACATCATTGAGGCTATACATCTATACGTCACATGAAGTTTTCACAATCAGTGCTGGAACAATTACTCTTCTTCTTCTGCATCACATGATAACTTGATCCTTTTTGCAACAAGGCTTTGATATTTCAATCCTTCATAGAAGAACTTTGATCTTCTATATTCTTTACAGTAGTACTTCAATATTCTGATCCTTTGCTCCATCACTTTGATCTTTCTCGATCCCTTGTAGCAGCACTTCGATCCTTTCGATCCTTTTCTAGAAGCACTTTGATCCTTTTCATCCTTTGCAGCAACACTTCAATCCTTCTTTATCCGTTGTAGCCGCACTTCGATCTACTTGACTCTTCGTTGTTGTACGTCGATATACTTGATCCTTCACCGCAATGCTACATGTAGTATACATGATCTATTTGTGGGATGATCAAACCCGATCACTTTAGGACATAAGTCCAAGGACGATGCAATCCTCCATCAGCATGATCCATGAAATTGATCACCTGAATCATATACAACTAAATTTAGATCTCGACCGCACCCAGTTCCATCCCTATCATCCATGAGGACTCATCGTAGACCATCCATACCACACAGATTAGGACCACTCACAAGTGAGTGTTATACTACGGTATCTACACTCACGTGTAGGTTTACTCTACCATGTAAGAGTATTGTATGTAGAGCATATCTCGACTGCATTCAAAATGTCGGCCCAATGTAGAAAATCCATACCACATAGGTTAGGACCACTCCCAAGTGACTGTTATACTACGACGTCTGTGAGGACTCATCATAGAGCATCCATACCACACAAGTTAGGACCACTCCCAAGAGAGAGTTATTCTATGAAATATACATTTGAATGTAGGGATACTCTGCATACAAGAGTGTTGTCTACAAGGAATATCTCGAATGCATACAAAATATCAGCCTTGTCATTCATGAGGATTCATTGTAGAGCATCCATACCACATAGGTTAGGACCCCTCCTGAGCAAGTGTTATTCTACGCTATCCACAACTGAATGTGGATACTCTCCATGTAAGAGTAACATCTGTAGGGACAACCTTAGCTAGTAAGGACCACTCTCATGAATAGAGTGGTATACCTTCCATCCTCAATAGAGGATACTATCATCCACAAGTGTATGTGGGTACTCTCCATGCGAGAGTAATATCTACAGGGCCATCCTTACCTAGTAAGGACCACTCTCATGAACATAGCGATATACCTGCCATTCTCAAGAGAGGATACTATCATCCACAATTGAATGTCAAACCTTGTCAGCATATTTAGGTGCAATTTTCCTCTTTCATGCTGGAGAATCATTTCATCCCATCATCGATGACGGTCTCATTATCACTCCCCATTTTCTGAGAGGACTCATATTATAAACTTGCTCCCCCTTTGTCCAAGGAGGGTTCATAGTCTCGACCTTTTCTTACTTTTCAATGATATTCCATATCTTCAACTTGTTCCTCTTTTCTAAATAAAGTCCATATCTTTGACTTATTCTTCCTTTCTAAATAAATTCCATACCTTTAAATCATTCTTCCTTTCTGAAGAAAGTCCATACCTTCAACTTGTTCTTCCTTTCTGAATAAATTCCATATCTTCGACTTGTTCTTCCTTTTGAGGAAAGATCTATATCATCGTCACTTTTCCTCCTTGCAAGGAAAGTATTCAGTATCGACATCACTATTCCTCCTTGCGAGGAAAGTCTTTAGTATCGACATCATTGTTCCTTCTTGAGAGGAAAGTATTTAGTATCAACATCATTGTTCCTCCTTGTGAGGAAAGTCTTTTCAAACTACACTAAGCTTGTCACGGAATCTTGGTCACCACATTAGCAGCTTGCTCATCAATACTCACATATTGGAGTTTTATGTCTCCCTTCGGTACCATATCCCATATTCTTTGTCATCTTTATGCAATTCTGGTTGTCGCAAATAATCACTATGGTATCCAACTCCATGTCAAATAGTCTTAACATCATCTTTCTGAATCCATATGGCTTCCCAAATAGCAGAGAAAGTTGCAATGTACTCTGCTTCAGCTGTACTGAGAGAAATATTGGACTAAACCATGAGATCATGGCAGATCCTAGACCATAACATCCATCTGAAGTGTTCTTCTTGTCTACAACACTTCCTACCCAAGATAAATCTGTATATCCATATAATTTGTAGTCATTATCTCTACCATAGTAAAGTCCCAAGTCTGTCGTACCTTTAAGGTACCTTATCATGCTTTGCAACTATCAGATGAACACATCTAGGGTTAACTAGATACTGACTCAAGGTATTCATCACAAAGCATATATCTGACCTTGTGTTCATCAGATACATCAATGACTCAATAATTTGTTTGTACTAAGTCATATCCACTAACTCTGATGTCTCATTAGACATTATCTTCATGTTGGTATCCATGGGTTTGTCCATGGCTTTACAATCCAACATATCAAATATTCTTAATATTTCCACAACATACTTTCCTTGGGTCAGAAAGATTCCTTCTAAGATCTTCCACACTTCCAACCTGAGGAAATAATGCATCAATCCAAAATCTTTCATCTTGAATTCTTTAGCTATATTATTCTTGAAATCTATGATCTTTTTCTCATTTCTAGTTAGAAATAGATCATCCACACACAACAATAGTATGCCAAGTTCATCATCCATAACCTTGAGGTAAAGGTTAGGACCAACTTTACTTTTTGTAAAGTCAACGCTTCTCAAGACACTATCTATTCTCCCATACCAAGCTCTAGGAGCTCCATTCAGTCCATGCAGATTCTTTTTCAACTTACATACATGATTCACTCTATTTTTTGATTTCAAATCCTTGTGGTTGTTCGATGTAAACCTCTTTCTCAATCATATCATTAAGGAAGTTCGTCTTTAGATCCATCTAGTTTATATCCCACTTCATCATGGAAGAAAGTTCCATGATGGTTCTGATGGAAGTGTACATTGATCTTGGAGAAATTTATCTTCATAATCAATTCCCTCTCTCTGAGAGAATCCTCTAGCCACAAATATTTGCTTACTTCCATTAGCAACATATTTTATCTTTCAAATCCATTTGGAAGAGACTACTCTCTTGTTTTCTGGTTTGGGTACTATATCCCAAACATAATTATGGTATCATTGCATATATCATGAGTTCATTATGTTAGGTCATCGAAATATCATATTCTTCCTCATTCAACCTTGAAGGTTGGAACCCACTTTAATCTTGGTAAAGTCTCGGTCCATCAAGAATTTTTCCATCATGTCGTACCATGTTGAACTCAAAGATATTATGTAGTCACTCCCCCTGAAGTGGAGCATCATCTTCCCTATTCATTTTGTACTGTGTAGACAGGTAGCATCCTCTACTACTATGTACCCATCTCAGGTTACTAAATACCAAGATCCATTTATATTGAACTTTGTCAAAACGTTCCTAATCTTGCACCCATCTGTGAGCTTGTTGTCTTCTATAGGTTTCCATCTTCAAGCTTGTAGAAAAGGTTAAGTTATTCATCTCTGTAGGTGATCTTTCAAGCTCCTCTATGTGCTTATTTATGGGTGCCTTCTGAGTTTGTAAAAAGCATATTCTATACAGGTGGTTCATTTCTTGATATACTTCTACTAGAGAAGTGTGTCTAGTCAATAGAGTATGTCATGCCATAGTCTATTCTTTCTGAGACAAACCATTAAATTTTCTCTTTACACTTGTTCTTGTATATCCATATGGAATACACTACGAACTTCCCTTCAGGTCTCAAGAATCATATCCTAGACATCATTCTACATGATCAATTGTTACTCTTTGATCATAGCTTCTTCCATAGCTGGAAGGGTTTGCATCAATGATGTCACCCAATTGTGTCATACAACTATAGTGTTTTCAAGGCCTCTTACTTTGGTTTGAAATCATCGTCATACTTCTCTTCATCTTGAATTATCTCTCGTGTCCAATATGGTATTCATCTCTCTTGGTGGATCTACTTCACTCTAAATCCCTTTCTTCCGTCACGGTGTCCCTGACCCTGGGAGCTTCAGGTTCATGTTTATTGGAGTAAATCTTGAATTATCATCACTTTTTCTTTGGAACAAGTCTCATCCTCCTTTTCTTGTAGGTGGTTGTACATGACCTTTCCTACAAGTCAAATACACTAGGTGCATGGTTAGAACCATTTCATAGGACATATGCATAACAACAAATTCTTATGCATCATGCAACTATTTAGCCAATACAACATTTATCCATGTCTCATGGAAACTTTCTAGATTCCTTCCATCTCTACCATGACATCATTGAGATTGTGCACTAAATCCAATATGTCAGCAAAGAGGTTTCATTCTACATAAGTAGAAATGGAGTGTTTTATAGCACCATGGGCTACTTACCCATAACATGCATATTAGTAGTATAATGTCATTTAATACAAACATTCTATCATGAATAATACACAGCATATACAATAAAGATGATTCAAATACTTATATTTGTTTTTTTATAGTCATCTCCTTTTGGATCTACGGCTTCTTCTTTGACCAATAAGATTGCTTCAATCTCATGCTTGCTTGAAATATTTTCTGGAATGTTGCTTCCAGTGGAACTAGGGTTTAACAGAGAAACCCTAATTTTTCAACTTAGGTATCTTTTAGATATTATTGGATAGAAAGATGCGCCTCCCTAGTTTTCTTCAAATATCTATGTCCCTAGTTTTCTTCAATTTCTTCTGTAGAATTGTCCAATATTGTTTATGTTGTATCTATGAAAGTACTAATCCGCGATGTCTTCAACTTAACACCAAGGTAGACTTGTTTGTCTTATTTCTAACACCATAGGTTAGAGCATAATTGGTTTTACCAACTGGGACTTATGCGATTTTTCCCAAGGTGACCTATTTCAGGACTTTTCATCATAACAAACTTGTACGGACTTGCACATGCCACTATTTCACCTTAAGGGTCTAAAACTTTTACCAAACAATTTACAGTCCGTTCCCTAGCTGTAAAATCTTGCGAAATTTCATTTGGACCTTCATATCCTGATATATAGCAGTTATACCTAGGTCACCTGTTTAAGGCTGAATCCTAGGAGAGGTTGCAACCCTGAATTGGAGGAATCATATCTCCCAGAATATAGCGAAATGAGGCTGAAACCTTTACACAGAGTTCATCAAGAATTTATATTTGGCATGTAAAATTTTTGGCTCATGAGCCTTCTCCAATATCGAGATATAGCGAATGTATAAAAACTACTATCTTTAGCCTTTTAGGTTTTTGAAGCATGAAACCCTAATCTTCAATAGTTGTAGTTGTAGCATTGTTTCAAATGTACAAAGACTTATTTAAGGGTGGCTCTAATACCATGTTAATTTTTTAATGGTTTTATCAGATCTTGTAACATTTGGCATCATAACATCATAACCATAAGCAAAATATCACTAAAAGATAGACAAGCACAACCACAGAAAAGAACACAAATATTTATCCTAGGAAACCCTCATGGAGAAGAAAACATAGCAATACTTCCTCTATATAAGATGTATAAAAAGTAAAATACAAGACCCTAGATAGGTGCACCTCCTCTAGCATATATATATATATATATATATATATATATATATATATATATATATATATCTCCTATGCGCTATGCACGAGTGAGTGTGTTTTCAAATGAGGATAAAATCTCCTCTATTTATACTCTTTTCGTCACTTGACATTTATCCTAACAAGTCGACCCCACTTAACTAAGTAGATCAAATTCACTTAGGAAGACTCAATACAATATTATATTATATTCATTATTGTACTATTTCCCCAACTTACAATGGAGGCTTTATCTCATGACTCCCACTGGGGGAATAATAACATCTCCCTTGGGTTACATCAGTAAAAATACATTTAGAATATCCTTTGAAGTTACAATATTCAACAATTGCATCCTATAAAATGTCAACCTCCGTACACTGTGGTGGGAAAATTTATCGACAAAGATGGAAAAATAAGGTGACCCCATAGACACGTGGGTAAAATTTGTCAAGTACGTCTGAAAGGAGTTCTACCTGCCCAAGTATCTTGAACAATAGTATAAGAAGTGGTAGCATCTAAGTAAATGGAAATACCAGTCCGTGCAGAGTTACACCGATGGATTTTATCGACTCATGGATAGATTTGGAATCCAAGAAGAAGAGAAATCGCATGTCCTAAAGTATGTCAGTGGTTTATCCCTATATGTTCAACAAGAGATGGATTCAGTGGTTTATCCCTATACATTCAACCAGAGATGGATTTTATGACTATCAGTACACTTTCAGATGCATTTCTTTACGCTAGCAAGATTGAATATAAACAAAAAGGAAAAACATGTTTCGCAAACAAGACAACAGGTCGAACATTTGACAAGAATTCATCATTCCACTCCGACAAGTAAAAGCAACTTTCTCAACCAACTCCTCCAAATCTTGATTATCATAAGAATAATTTTCAAAAAGACAAGAAGGATCGCAACAAACATACTCCTACCATGAAATGGTGTGATTGTCACAATTCAGCCTGGCATGATACATCAAAATGCAAAGCTCAAAAGACATTTTTGGAAAAATTGTCGACCTCTGAATTTTTCAACAAAACCTTGGTAGAATATAACCGAGAATCATCGACCCTCTTGTCTTTGATATTGACCACTCCGATAGCCTCGACTATCGTCAATGCGGAGGAATGGGAATGCCTATTCCATACACAGATATGGGTTCAGAAAAATACATTACATATGATTGTAGATAATGGTAGCTAGAATAACTTTGTTTCTGAATATATTGTGAAGAAATATGGGTCTTGTCACTAGTCCACATCCTTAGCCTTAAATTATTAGTTGGATGAAGGATGGAAAGGAGCTAATAATCACTCGCCAATGTAGACTCACCTACTTCATTAACAATTTTGAATATGCAGTACTTTATGATGTGGCACCTCTTTTCGTAGTCGACGCCCTGTTTGGGAAACCTTACTTGTGGGATCGACACAGTACATATAGTCACAACCACAGACGATGATTTCCAAAATTTAGAATCAATGGTACAGAATACCAGAGCGACAACCCACATCAACGTATGTTATGATATCTTCCTAACAAACAAAGAAGCTTATAAATCATGCTCACAAGTTCGCATTGATTATGATAAAGCCTCAAAATTCCAGAAATACTACAACAGCGAGTCGACTCACCAACCAACACAACTCTTAACAACAACAACATATCAACTATATTCTCGACAAATATCGAAACGTATTCAAAGATCCAAATGAAGTACCTCTACATTTTTAGGTAAAATACTCCATCGAACTTTTTCTTGGTTCTTTATTACCTAGCACATCTGTTTACAGAAAATCCATTCTCGAGAACAAGGAGATTCGTAGGAAAATATAGTGTTTGATAAACAAAGGTCACATCCACCCCTCTCCTTGTGGAAATCTAGTTGTCTTAGTCTCGAAGAAAGATGGGACGAAGCATGTGCATTGACTATCGAGCTCTCAACAAGATTTCAATAAAGAACATATACCCTCTTCCACAGACATATGAACTCATCGACAGTCTGAAAGGTACTAATTTCTTTACGAAACTCAACCTTAAATCGGGATATCATCAAATGCCGATTGAGTCCATTGATGTATTGAAAATGGCTTTCAATACTAAGGAAGGATTGTTTGAATGGTTAGTCATGCCTTCCGGCGTAGCTAATGCACCTGCAACCTTCATTAGATATATGGATGACCTTCTATGACCTTTCATTAGAAACCGTGTCATTGTATACTTTGACAATATTTTGATTTTTAGTCGATCATGGGGAGAACAGGTCAAATAGCTTCAATAAGTCTTCAAAAATCTCCAGCAACATCAACTATATTTGAACATGGATAAATGCTCATTTGTGATTACCAACATCAAATATTTGGGCTATGTAATTGACTCTGCAGGAATTTCATGCTGACACAAAAAAAGTACAAATCCTCAAATATTGGCCCATTCCTTAAAAAATTCATGAACTGAATTAGTTGACTAAAGCAAATGGGAAAATTGTCTTCAAATGGACACCGACACAACAACAAGCTTTTGAACAACGCGAAAACAAGTTTTGTACTACACTAGTACTTGTGTTACCTTATTTTCATCATCCCTTTGATATGAAGATGGACGCATCGAACTATACCCTTGGTGTAGTGATCACTCAGTCAGGTCACCTAGTTGCATTTCATTCCAAAAATTTCAATGACATTGTTATAAGATATTCGATGTATGAAAACGAACTGTACACCATTGTGCAATATCTTAAGCAATGGAGACACTACATTCTTAGCAAGGAAACGGTCATTCTCACTGACAATAAGCCTTTACAGTTCGCCCATCCCACTTGAAACTACAGACAACTCGACAACATAAGTGGATTAATTACCTGCAATAGTTTCAGTTGGTAATTAACTATCGAAAAGGAAAATCCAATGCTATTGTAAAATCCCAAAAATTTCATAAAAAATTATTTTTCCTACGATAATTAATGTTTATAATCATCGCTTAAGAGAGTAACTTTAATGATAATAGTTAACATACTAATTTCTAATCTAGATACTAAAACAAATTCATTTATTAAATTCGATAGTACTTCCTTTACTAACTACCTTCAAAATTTAGTAAAGAAGATCGATCTAGAAAGTAAAAGGTCCGAAGTAGTAAGTATTAAAATCAACTGTTTATTTAACTGTGAGTGCAAGGTACTAAATTTTGTTTCTTGCTTACTAAAGGGACTCTCTAGTTGTGACGAGGCTTACTTAGCTTATTGAAGCTAATGCAGTGAAATGATGATTCTTGTACAAGTCATTTTATAGGTAAAATGTCGTGTTCCTAGTTTCAAGATCGAGATTAATTATCTCAACTTTGCAAAAGTAAAATGCTAGCATATTTATTTAATTTAACGTTGTGTATAATGAAGGTAATGTTAAACTTGTTTCCTTTCCAAATCTTCAATTCGTTATGTTATAACAACTCATCTGTGTTCTATGTTTTTAATCATCTTATTCTAGGCTTAAGGACATAATGTTGCCTATACATTTTTTTTAAATTTAATTGAAGGCATAAGTGCTCAAAATTATAAGTAAAGTAGCAGTTTATGTTTTTAGCCTAACTATGATTATAACTTCCAAAAATTATATTTATCCTAATGTTAGTATATCAGATCCTAATCCTACATGCAACCCTATAGAATGAAAAATTCTATAAACTAAAGCTTGCATTACATTTTTTACTTATACCATATTATTTCAAATACAATTGTGTTAACATAAACTCCAATGTTAACCTAAACAAGTAAAATCATAAGACTAAGTGTTGTCATAAGGTTAAAGAAAGAACGTTGTATATGTGCAAAAACAACGATGTAAACAAGGTATAGTTTGGATATTTGACTAGGTATTTACCATGTGTATGAGTAGAAGTAAATAATCTAATAATAGCATCATGGTATGATCTCTTATAGTTTAGTTGTATCGCAGGTTGCATGAAGCCCTACAGGAATATAGAGAAACTAAAACAAAAACCCAAAGATCTGTTCCTTAGTGGATTCCATGTGTATTGAAGATACTGGATAAGTTTCAACAGTGCAACCCTAGCTTTAAACTCGCCGAAAAACCTAAAATCACGCTTATTTTTCGTTGTGTGAGTGCAGAGCTAACAAGCTCCTGATCTGTTCGGCCTCCATAGTAAAACACCAAGTCTTTTTATCTCCGTGAGTCCCATAAATTGGAACTTTAAGCTTTGTGTCGTCGTGGTTTAAACTGTGGAGTTTTTAGGTTCTATAATCGGGTTTTCTATCGTGGTTTGTTGGCTCTTGTAGTGGTGAAGACCCTTCTTCTTTACTCTCCATTGCACAGTGGCCTCGAGCTGAGAGATGCTTCCACAACGGAGGTTTGATATTAGAGTTGCGGTTGTGAGTGATATAATTCAGGTATAAAAATGTAATTCTCCCCTCTGCCCTTTCTTTCATTCTTGCAATACCGATTTTTTTAAAGTTTTTTTTATGGAAGAAGAGGAATGACTTTGTTTCGAATCTTCACTGCAGGTGACTGTGACAAGGCCGAAGGAGAGTGCGAAAGGAAAGGTTAGCTAAAGGATTTATCTCCTCCACTTCATAGACAACCGGATAAGTCTCTGTTTACCCAGAGGTTTCTCCTTCAGTGATGACTAGGGTTCTGCTAACGTGGGTGGCCGTGACTTGATTGTTTTAAAGAATTACTTGTAAAGGCCATTTGGTCGTAGCTCTTCTTTCTTGGGTTGTAAATTATGAATAAATAGGGTTTGAAATCTTATAAGTTTTTATTTATCTTTAAAAAATCAATTGTGTTAAAAGAAAAGAGGTTGGCACCGAGTTGTGTTTGAAGGATGTCTATGAAAGACTTGGATTGTTGGGTAAAATTTATAAGCCGTATGGCTCAATAATTTCGGTTGTTTTAAGACTGTGAATGGATAGAAATTTTTGGGTTAAAACTGGTTTTGTGTTTAATAGATTTTATAGTCTCCAATATTTAGGGTTTCGATTCTGAGATGTTTGTGTTTTGATTTTAATTTCTAATTTATTTTAATAAAAAAAATGGGTTTTTGACTATAAACAAAAGTGTGTTGTAAAACTCTATAAATTTTGTTTGTACAAAGCCTACTGTTTTAAAAAGTTAAAAACAACTGTTTATTACCAGATTATTTCAAGTGACCTTGTGCAATCGAGAACTAAGGGTTTGATTCGGTTACCCTAGCTTGGTTTATTAAACTCTGTAAATTTTTAATAGATTTTACCCTTGTAGTGTAAAATTTCATTTTTAATTATACTATGTATTGTGTTGTTGTGTTTACTATTAATGATTTGGTAAATGTTGTTTTATTTGCAGTATCACTATAATTTCATATTTGTTATTTAAAACCTAAATTATTACTAGATTTTCATTATATTGTTTATAAAATCCAAAGTTGCTCTATTTACATTATTTTATGTTATCTATTAGTTAATAATTCTATGTACATAATTTAAGTTAAGCCTTAAGGATAGTTATTTTTACTGTGCTAAAAAGGAACACAGTTACACAAACTGTGTACTGGTTTTTAGTAAACATTCTTTTAAGGTACTTTATAGTTATAGATTAAATAGTTGTGTTTAACCTAAGCAACTTCTAAGGAATCTTTCTTTTAAATATTTCTATAAAGATTTATAGTAGAAAGTAAATACTCAGATTCCTACCCATCTTAATTTGATTTATTCATCAGACTTAATTTCACCTTCTTCTTTTTTTCCAAAGAAAAAATTTGTAAATATTTTATTCACTTTCAGCATATGGCCCTCATAGTCCATTATACAAAAACCAACTAAGAAGTTGTCAATACAATCAGTTACTTGCCTCAAGGAAAGCACAATAACCATTATCAAAACAAATGTTTATACAATACTTATCAGCAGAAAAGTTCATATATGAACAGCTGTGCATCAAAAAATAAAAGTCTGATCATAGCAGACTTTTTTCATCATTCCTGATCACTCAGGTCAGATAAATGTGAATCGGATGGTAATCACAAGAAAAAATACCAGAGCATAACTAGCTGGCTGAAAAAGTCTCTAAATGAATGAAAAAAAATAAAGCTGATTAATAATCAGCAGCTGTAAAATGGCCAATCCCAGACCATCCAAAAAGTCAAATCCAATTCAGCATCAAGAACATATCAGGCTGCATATCAGCACCAAAAAACCATCAGTGCTAGAACAAAGAGGCCTTCAGCCCACAGATCATGCTCTTAGTTAGTTTGCTTGATATCACCAGAATATGAATCAAATAAGTTTCAGCCAAAGCATCATGAATCAAAGTATCATGGGAGCCACATATCAAATAGACCAAAAATGGTCAATCATAAAGAATCTCCAAGAATAACCAGGAAAGTGATCAGAAAACCTGACAAAAACACATAAAGCAGAAGTAAACTGCAAATCAGATCACACAGAACTTAGAAAACCTGAAAAGTTTCCACAATATCTGCCCCTCTCTGTTCACATGTAACACAAAAACCTTCCTGAATGCTGCCAGCTGCTTTAGCCAATGAGTCTGCTTTGAAATTTCGTTCCCTATAAATGTGTTTGAAAGACACATAATCAAGGCTGTCAGCTAAACGATTAACATCTTGAAGAATCATTGCTAGTTCAAGATTTAATAATCTATACTTGCCCAATGCCCAATTGATAACTAACTATGAATCCCCAAAAAACCTGAATTTTGTCCAAGTTATGTTTCTGAGTCAACCTAAGGAGAAGCTTAAGTGCACATAATTCTGCATAATTATTAGTACCCAAGCCTAAACCTGCTTTGAAAGAAACATAATGACTACCAGATATGAACAAAATACCTCCAGCCCCACAAATCATTGGGTCCCCAGCTGCCGATCCATCAAAGTAACCCCAGGCATAAGTTTTATCAATTTCTTCCACTAAAATTGTTCTAATAGAAACAGCAGATGAGGACTGTGGAAAACTATTCAGCAAACCCAAGCTGTAGCTTGAAACCTGTGCAGGTGTTGTGACAAGTTCCTCAAAACAGGATCGGTTTCTTGCTTTCCAAATAAACCAGAGAACAATAATAGGTAGAGATTTTATAAGTGTCACATCTGGTAGTAAACACCAGTTTTTAAGACAAACAGACAAAGATTCTCCATACCATAAATTGTTCATTTTCAAATGATCCTCCAAACATAACCAAACAGCAATAGTAAAAGGACATTCTACTGCAATGTGAAAATTGGATTCACAGCTTTGTTTGCAAAGAAAGCATCTACCAGGACCTTCTCTTCCCCTCAAGCAAAGAAGATCCCAAGTCAAATCTTTACCAGACAGAAGAAACCAACTAAAAACTTTTGATTTTAGGGGACACTTCATCTTCCATAAGACCTTCCACCACCAGACAGATTCCACTTCACTATGAATATGCTCAGCATAACCCTCTTTAGGCGAGTACATACCTGTTTTTGATCAATTCCAAATTAGACAATCCTATTCATCAGACAGTCTAACATGGCTAGACTTGAGAATGGCAGTATATCCATTCCAAGCAGCAATCTCAAGAGGGTCATTAAATCCAATGGTTTCTGCAGATAACCATTTTTGAGACATCAAAACAGAACCTAGAAGTCCAACATCAGAAAGAAAAATAAAACCAGACAAATGTAATCTTTCTAACATAGGAATAGGAAGGGCATGTCACCATTTACAGCTAGACCATGGATCTAAACCGATACGAACATCATTGCCAGAACCAATTTTCCAGACCAGAAAATTTCCAATGAGATCGAAAGCCCATATAACAGCCTTCCAGCATATAGAAATATTCTTTTTCTTTTTAACAGTAGTTCTTATCCATTCCAGAAGAGTCAATGGATAAATATATTTCTGTATTGCTATCTTAACCCATAAACCCGATCCATGAATGATATTCCAAACATTTTTAGCTGCAAGAGCCTTGGCAAATAATACAGGAACTTTAAGTCCCCAGCCACCCAAAGATTTAGGCATAGCTAGAAGCTTCCAAGATATTCAGGGTAAACCTGAAGAGTTCTGATTACCAGCCCATAGGAAATTAAAACAACGCTTTCGTATTTTCTCAATTACACCCAAAGGAATCCAAAAATGCATCCAATAAACTGGAATGGCTTCTAAAACAGCTTTAATCAAAATCAGCTTTCCTCCTTTTGACAGCCAATGGAAACTCCAATTATGAATCCTTTGTTCAACTTTAATAATCAGTCAATCCCAGTCCCTAATAAGATATCTGCATGGTTTAAGATGGAAACCAAGGTACTTCATACCATGATCAATTCTATGAACAGGGAAGCTGAAAATGTTCTATAGAGTAATAACTTCAGAATCTTCCACACAGGAGAAGTATAAAGAAGATTTATTATCATTTATATGCATCCCAGATTCCTTACAGAAATGCATTAAAATCCCATAAAGAGTAGATAGATATTGTTTAGAGCCATCATTAACCATGACAATATCATCCACAAAGAGAACATGAGATAAAACTGTATTATTACCAAAGGATAAACCATGGTAAGTCTCATTAAGTTGAGCATGAAGAATAGCCCTCCCAAGGCCTTCAACCACTATAAGAAACAGAAGTGGTGCCAAAGGACACCCCTGTCTAAGACCCCTACCAGATTTTAAAAAATTGGTAGCAACACCATTGATGAGCAGAGAAAAAGAAACAGAAGATAGACTGCTCGTAACCCATGCAAAAAAATTTCCTGCAAAACCCATTTTTGCAAGAATAACCCGGAGAAAGACCTAGCTGACGCGATCATAGGCTTTAGAAAGATCGATCTTAATCATAACTGCTTTTAAGGATTTAACATGCATAGTGTGCATACCTTCCTGAATGACACCTACAGCATCATGTATCTGTCTTCCCGGCAAAAACCCAAACTGTTCACCAGAAATATATATACCCAAAACCTTTCTGATTCTGATTGAGATAATCTTACCAATAATTTTGTATACAAAATTACAGAGAGAAATAGGCCTAAAATCCTCAAAAGATAAAGGGCTATCAATCTTAGGGATAAGAGCAAGAAAGGTAGAATTAAAAACACCTGGAATCTTTCCACTGATCCTAGACAATTCAATGACTCTTAGAAGGTCTTCACCCAAAACATCAAACAAACATCTATACACTTCAATAGGAATACCATCCGGTCCAGGACTCTTATCGTTTTTGCTGATGGATAAAATATGCTTGATATCACTAAGAGTAATAGCCTGCATAAGCTCAACATTTTCATCCTCTGAGACAGAAGATGGAAAATATCCAGCACTTTGAACAATCTCTGGAAGATGGAGATCCGCTTCTTCTTTAAAAAGGCTTTCAAAATGCTGAATCCTAGCCTCAGCTATAGCCTCGGACCCTTCCACATGATTTCCAGAGTCATCAAAGAGTTTCCAAATAGAATTGCGGCATTTCCTATGAGCAGCAAATTTGTGAAAAAAGGGAGTATTATCATCACCACAGCTTAACCATAACGCCCTACTTTTCTGACGAGCCTCCTTTTCCCGAAAAAGAAGAATAGCACTCTTGCAAGATTCAATCTCAATCAGTAAATATTTATCAACCACTGAATTGAAACCAAGAATATGGCTATCATGAAATCTTTTCAGCTCAAATTCAATTTCAACCAAATCTTTAATGTTTTGAGCTTTTTTATTCAATGACCACTTAGTAGAGATTGCTTTAATCCTTTTAAGATTCTCACTAAATTGTGAATCAGGTGATAAAGCAGACCTAGCATCAAAAGGAACCCATGAAACTTAAAAAATCTTCAACCAAATCAATATGATCCAGCCATCCTGCATTAAACTTGAAAGGACTATGAGCCTTCGGATACTGAGGAGAGATTTGAAGGAAGACAGGTTGATGATCAGAAATACCTCCACACCCAATCCATTGTTTAAGAAGGAAGTCACAATCTAGGAAATCATCCGAAAATAATAGACGATCCAACCGTTTACAAATACCCTCAGAGCCAACTCTACGATTACTCCAGGTAGGAATAGCAACCAAAGGATTAATGTCAACTAACCCCAATCTCTCCAACATATTATGAAAAAAGTTAGATAAAGGATCTGCTTGTGCATTAACCCCCCAGATTTCAGAAAGACCCAAGAAGAAATTAAGATCTCCCCCAAAAACTAAAAAAGGAGACAAGAAACAGTCCATCTTAATCAGATTATTCCAGAAAGATTCCCTGTCTAGATAGGGCGCATAAAGATTAACAAAGGATATTTCCTTTTGTAAATCATATGAAAATAAAACTACACATAAACCTGCTTTCATAGCCAATGCATTATGAAAAAGAAAATTACCAGACTTCCAGCCCAAGATAAGTCCACCCGATCTGCCCTTTGAATCCACTGAAATGAACTTCCATCCATGAATCAAAAGTTCCATCTCTTGAACCAGTAAACATCCCTCAATCATAGTTTCTTGAATAAAAATGACATCAACCCCATGTTTCTCGATAAGTCTAGTTACCGCTAGTTTCTTGGGAAGACTAGCCAAACCCCTAACATTTAAGGTCATGATGATCATAAGGAAACCTTATTAAGGGCTAATGCTCTAAGCGCCCCATTACCACTCAGCACAGGATGTGTATCAATCTCATCTTCATTCAGACCTGTACCTACTTCGTGATTCCCGGTTTTATCTTTGGCAGGCCTAGAAGGCTCCTGAATAGTTTTCGAGCATGATCGAAGAAAGTAACCCTTGCTAAGAACAGAAGAGGCCTTACAAGGAGATACGAAACCCAAATTCTTCAATGATAAAATCGGAGCAGAAGGAGATAAAGCCACAGGGATAAGGTTTAAGGAAGGAAAGTTAGCAAGATCATTCAAAGTATTGGAAATATTCAATGAATTAAGATTGGCAAGAGATTCAGTTGCAAATGAATCAGAATGCACATCCCAAAACTCCTCCACAAGCAGTTCAGCCTTTGCAGAAGCCTGTAACCCACCTTTTTTTTTTACTCTCCAAACCTTGGAAGAAGAATGCTTATTTAAAGGAAGAGAGCATTCATTAGCCAGATGTCCAAACCCATGACATCTAAAACATCGAAAAGGAATTCCTAAATAATCTAGAGGCTGAATGAAATCACTATTACCCTTTTTAATTACCAGTTCAGCAGGTAATCCCAAACGAAATTCTAGCAACACAAGAACCCGGCCTATGCAACATACCCCAGAGTGTAAGTAAGTAAAATCAGTTTCCAAATGGGTACCCAAGGTATTCCCAACAAGTCTAAAGAATTCAGCAGACCAGAATTCAAAGGGTAAATAAGAAAGTTTAACCCAAATAGTAACTTGATCATATCTTTCCTTCCGCGGATCAAATAAAGGAGTCCATCTTTTAATCAGAAGGCCAGCATTATCCCATTTCCAAACACCATCCAGGATCCTATCAACATCATCAACTGTAGCAAATTTAAAAGCTATCCATCCCCTTGGAAGCATGAAAATCTCAGGACTAGAACTGATAATCTCAGTCCAAACCTTTGCATCCCACCCATGCAAAGATTCAGCATTATAATTACGCCTTCCAAACCTCCCAACCAAAGTCAGAGCATTGGTGAGAACTATATCATTTAAAGGCACGTCTTCCCCCAAAGTCATTAGAACCGGGTTAATCTTTTCAATGGGTTTAGGATGCCTCCTCTTAGACTTAGAAATTCCTTTGCTAACAGATAAATCATGCTCAGAGTCATTATCAGAATCATTAGATTTGATAGAGACATGGTTTTATACAGGAATAGGGATAATTCCTGATTATGCATTCAAATCACCACTAACCTCTGGAACCAAATCAACATCCTAAAGATTATCCGACAAGATGTTAGCCTTGTCAACCTTAAAACCAGAACCAGAATGATCAATTATACCCAGATCACCAGACCTTCTCTTAATCTGGCTCAAACCCAAAGAATCTAATTGGAGATCCAAACTTAAAAATGGAGGCACTTTCCCAGCCAAAAAATCAATCTCGAACGACTGTGGAGTTGATAAAGAATGCCCGCAATTCTCCAAACAAGTGGATACTCGAAATCCTAGTTCTGAACAATCCACTTCCAAAGGGCCTAGGCACGGGTTATCCCTAAATCCAAAAACCTTTCCCATACTTCCACCGTCTAAACAGTCCACAGAAGAAGAGACCTTATCCAAGTTTTCAGCTGGACTGAGGACAGACCCCGATTCTCCCAGGATAATCTGAACAGGCAAATAGGAGGTAGAAAGCCTTTTCTCCACTCCAATACCATGCTTTATACAATGGAGATGCCCTGGCGGAGTGCGGGCCAAATATTTCGTCGCCCGAAGCAACATTACGAAAAACGGGCTGGTCCCCCAACCCAGAAACGGCCAAGAAACTACACAGAAAAACTGGATGGGAATACACTCCACCAAAGTGTCTCCAAAAATAAAAAAATAAAATTCCAGTCAAAGACCCCTAAAAACGCCACAATAATACTGCAGCACCCCAGAGAAAAATGATGATAATGCACTCACCACAATCTCAAAAATAAAGGATCCACAGAACTAAAGAAATCCACGAAAAGAACAGAAAGTTCAAATCGCATCATGGGAAGACCACTATCACAGACAAGATGAGCCTTCTCATACGACCAAGAAAAATCCAGTAAAGTCCACTAACCGGCCTGGATTAAACTTTAAACAGGTATCCAAAAACACGAAGCCCTGCAGCCTAAAGCTAGCAAAACACAGAAAGCAGAACTCTCTGGGAGGAGAATCATAATAGCAGGAGAACTGAAAAGTAACCGAACATACCTGCACAAATCGCAACTGAAACCATAAAGCAGCTTCAACTGAAAACGCAGCAAAAGCACGTTCAATCTCCAGTGTATCTGCGACTCAGAAGAGTTCCACAATGTCCGCTAGCCAACCAACGTCCCAAAATAATGACCCAAAAAATCAAAACCCAGAAATCCCGCTGAAAATCGGGCTTTCAGATCACAGCAAACACCTCAAACGAGAAAACCTGCTAAGCACCGCAGTGGAAACCACCAGACTGCTACAACCAAAAACCCTTCGAAAGTGTACAACCGCATAAACTCAATGCGACTCAGATATAACCACTGATTTTCCTGCAAGCCAAACCCCCCACTTAATGACCAATGACAGCGAAAACAACAGTAGACCAAAAGCTCCAGAACATCCCCATTTAAATAACCGATTCCAGGAGCAAAGTTCAGAATAAACTCTGGGCACCCCAGAAAGGCAATCACTCCAGGATGGGAAAACCGCGCCGACGCCACAGAAGATGACAAACGCATAAACCCAGACACCACAAGAACCGGCAAAGGCAGTCAGACCATGACGATCGCCACTGTTTAATAAAAAACCTCCTCCAAGGTCAATAAACTTCAAGCTTTAAATGGCCAAGATTAACCTAAAACACCAGACAAGCTATCAAAGCTTGGACCTCCAACCCGATCCTTTAAAGAGGAGGACACATTCTATAAACCAGAGCACAACTGCTAAGAAAGCCACAAATCAGAGTCAAACAAAAACCCAATGAGTGCATTAGCACCCTCAAAAAAACCCTGCGGAGCATAGGTACCACAAAACCACCTGCGAACCTACTGTACTAGAGTACTACCTCCTCAAGGTGTGGAAAAATACAGTCAAGTAATTTATTCATAAGTAAATTTAAACTAACCCTAATCATTTATTCTAATACATATTTAACCAAAATTTATCTATCTTTGAACAATAAAAGGTTTAACTAACAATGAAGGCAGATAACAAATGAAGCAGTCGTATAAATATTTTGACTCCTAAATTTATACATTCCAGCTCCTATGCTTGCATAGAGAAGATTAAATAACATTTAGAACCCAGAAATATAGCCAAGGAGACAACAACCTACTGTACTAGAGTACTAGAGTACTACCTCCTCAAGGTGTGGAAAAATACAGTCAAGTAATTTATTCATAATTAAATTTAAACTAACCCTAATCATTTATTCTAATACATATTTAACCAAAATTTATCTATCTTTGAACAATAAAAGGTTTAACTAACAATGAAGGCAGATAACAAATGAAGCAGTCATATAAATATTTTGACTCAAGACTTAATTTCACCCGGACTTAATTTCACCTACTGTACTAGAGTACTACCTCCTCAAGGTGTGGAAAAATACAGTCAAGTAATTTATTCATAAGTAAATTTAAACTAACCCTAATCATTTATTCTAATACATATTTAACCAAAATTTATCTATCTTTGAACAATAAAAGGTTTAACTAACAATGAAGGCAGATAACAAATGAAGCAGTCATATAAATATTTTGACTCCTAAATTTATACATTCCAGCTCCTATGCTTGCATAGAGAAGATTAAATAACATTTAGAACCAGGAAATATAGCCAAGGAGACAACAACCTAAGGAGCCTGTTCCTCCCAACCAACTCCTAAAGACAGTTGAGCTGCAAATCTTAGGACCCCCGAGGCTGTCTACTGGTCCACCTGGTTGAAAGCAATCGGTGAGAGAATAGGTTTAGAAACCCCTACAACTCCATAGAGTAATCAGCAATAATACTTCTTCCTATAGCAGTAAGAACTCAACCCAAAATAGCTGCACTAGTTTAGTAAATCAACACTTTCCGACTTAAACACGTATGCCTGTCCCCTCCATCAAACTTCTTGTGCACCAATTTCACTCAGAAATTTCACAAGTAAAGAATGAGAAGCCTCAGCTGAATTTGATGGGTAGTTTTATCAGCATGCCTAGGTCTTTTGGGTCAGTTTTTCACTTAATGATCCACCTGCTCTTTTTCCACTTTCTTGGGGAATGTGACCACAAAAATAGGGAATTTTCCTCCTCCAACAACTAGAAGTAGTTTGAGGATGCTGCCAAGTGCCAATTTGCTCTTAACCCAACCTATTGCACCAAGTGGCCAGTAGAAAGTCATTTAACAGCCTCCTTAAGTTGTTGTCTCATCTTTTATTTATTAATTAATAAATTATTCAACAATTAAATACAATTATCCTTCACCCCACTTGATCAATAATTACAAACTTTATAATAAAATTAAAACATAAAATGTTTTTGCAATTTGGGGTATGTGACATACACACCCCCTTAAATATAACATCGTCCTCAATGTTATTTTATTCATCATCCTCAAAGTTTCCCTAGAACAGAATTGGATATGCTGCCCGCTTATGACTCTCCAATTCCCAAGTGGCTTCTTCTAGTCTAAGGTGCTTCCATTGCAGCTTCACCTACCCAATGGTGCAATTCCAAAGCAATATCTCCCTCTTGTCGAGGATACAATCCAGTTCCACCAGAAAATCTCCTTCGGGTTCCACCTGCACATCATTCCAATTTATAACATGAGTAGAATCATGCACATATCCTTTTAAAACAGAGATATGAAAAACGTTATGAAATTTTAAATTTGGTGGTAAAGCCAACTGGTATGCCACCTGTCCCATTCTCGATAATATTTTGAAAGGACCACAATATCGGGGTGCCAACTTAGCACAACTTCCTAACTTTAAGGAACTCTTTTTAGGCCTTACCTTTATGAAAACATGTTCACCCACCTGGAACTTTTTTTGAGTTCGTTTAAGATCTGCTTGACTTTTCTGTTTTTCTTTTGCAACATTCAAATTACCTTGCACATACTTTACAATTAACTCCATCTCTTTTAATAGCTCAGGTCCTAGTACTAACTTGTCAATTGGGTTACTCCATGAGATGGGAGTATTGCACTTTTTTCCATACAGAATTTCAAATGGGTTGTATTTTGTTGAAGCTTGGTAGTGGTTGTTATAAGAAAACTATACCAAGTGTAAGTAATCCTCCCATTTACCTAGTTGTTCTCTAACATACATCCTCATCATACCTTCCAATATTTGAATCACCCTTTCAGCCTATCCATCCATTTGAGGATGAAAAGGTGTACTGAAATTTAAAGTAGTATTCAAACCTTTAAATAGAGATTTCCAAAAATTTCCCGTAAACTTAGGATCTCTGTCAGAAATTATAACTTTCGGTATTCCATGTAAACTAAATATTTGTTTCATGAATATATCAGCAATATTAGAAGCCTTGTAGGTGGTCTTTACTGGTATAAAATGAGCTGCTTTACTGAGTTTATCGACGACTACCATTATCGAATCATTCTGATTCTGATTTCTAGGTAGACCTGTAATAAAATCAAGACTGATTATTTCCCATTTCCAGTTAGGGATGGGTAATGGTTGTAATAAACTGGTTGGATGCTGGTGTTCAGTATTAACCTGTTGACATTCAAAGCACTTGGCAATGTATTCTGCCAGTTCATTCTTCATATTTGGCCAAAAATAATCTTTCTATAACACGGTTATAGACTTTTGATAACCAGGATGTCCTGAGTAAGGAGTCTTATGTATTTCATTTAAAATCGGCCATTTAATTTTAGGTACATTAGGTATATACAACTTGCTTTTATAAAGTATTAATCATTTTTCATTTAGACTATACTCTGTACTTAAAATTTTAGTTAGATTTTCTGCCACTTTAGCTTGTAATTTATGATAATTTTCATCCAATTTTACTCCTTCCTCCAACTGATCTTCTAAATTTGTTTTATATGTGCTGATTGCTGCCACAAAATTCAGTCTTGCATTTCTACTTAGAGCATCAACAACTTTATTTTATTTTCCCTTAATATGTTGGATCTCGAAATCGTACTCGCTAAGGAAAGCTAGCCACCTAGATTTCCTTGCATTTAAATTCAGTTGATCCAACAAATATTTTAAACCCTTATTATCTGTCATTAACATAAATTTTCTTCCGATTAAGTGATGGCACCACATCTTCAAATCATGTATGATGGAAGCCAACTCTAAATCATAAGTAGCATATATTTTCTCATGAATTTTAAGCTTCCTAGACTCGTATGCAATTACGTGTCCTTCTTGAGTAAAGACCCCACCTAAGCCATCGTTACATACGACAAAGTCCTTATTAGGATCAGCAATTCTTAATATTGGTGCAGTAGTTAATAATGTTTTTAATTTCTTAAAACATTCTTCAAACTTTTGATTCCACTTGAATTTATTTCCTTTCTTCTGTAAAGAAGTTGTGGGATTTGCGATTCTTGAGAACCCCTTAATGAATCTTCGATAGTAACCAGTAATCCCCATCAATGAATGCACGTCAGTCACATCCTTTGGGACCAGCCATTTTGCAATTTCTTTTATCTTTTCTGGATCAACCGAGATCCACTCTTTAGTTATTAAATGGCCCAAGTATTGTATTTTATCTTTAAAGAAGTCACACTTACTAAATTTAGCATAAAGCTGATGTTCCCTCAACACTTGTAAAACAATTTTTAAATGCTCCTCGTGTTCTTCTTTAGACTTAGAATAATTTATAATTTCATCAATGAAAACCACTACGAATTTATCGAGATACTTATGCAATACATCATTCATTAAACACATGAAGACAATCATGGCATTAGTGAGCCCAAATGGCATGACAACAAACTCATAGTGACCATATCTGGTCCTAAAAGTTGTTTTAAAAATATCTTCATCTTTGATCTGAACTTGATGGTAACTAGATCATAAATCATTCTTTGAGAATATAGTTTCTCTGCACAACTGATCGAATAGATCATCTATGCGGGGCAACAGGTATCTATTTTTAATGGTCATTTTATTAAGTTGACGGTAGTCAATGCATAAGCATAGAGTACCATCCTTCTTTTTAACGAAAATGACAGGTACTCCCCAAGGAGACACACTTGGTATTATATACTTTTTATCAATAAGTTCCTTTAACTGTGATTTTAATTCATTTAGTTCCAATATATTCATCCGATAAGGATATTTTGAACTGGGAACTACACCATGTACCAACTCAATAGTGAAATATAATTCCCTTTTCAGAAGCAGCCCTGAAATTTCTTCCGGAAATACATTCGAATACCCCCTCAGGATTGGAATATCTTCTAGTTTTAGTTTATCTTCATTATTAATCCGTTCTTCATCAGTTACAGTTATAGGTAAAGCTTTACATCCTTTCTGAGCAGCTCTCTTTAACTGCAACGCAGAAATTTGTCTGATTGTTGTTTTCCTAGAAATTCCTGTTACGGTTACTGTTTCCGCTTCATTATTTATGCATATAAATTTTTTATCGAAACAGCTCAAAACTACTCTATGTTGTTCTAACCAGTCCATACCAATTAACATGTCATAAGAGCCTAACGGAAGTACATTTAGCTTCATAGAAGTCTCAAATTGATTCATAAATACAGTGCATTCTTTTACAAAATTAATCACTTTTTGTTTTGCTCCTGTAGCTAGTTGAACTAGCCATGACTTTGCAAACTTTTCTACTGATAAATTTCATTTTCCTACTAAACTAAGAGAAACATAACTCAGGCTAGCCCCTGGGTCAATTAAGATAGAAATGGGTGTTTGATTCAGCTTACCTTCTACTTCCACCATGGAAGTTTCATAATCAGCCTGCCTATTTTCCAGCTTCGTGTTAATCCTAGGCATCCCCTATTATAAGTCAACAATAGTCATCTCCTCCTGCACTGTATGAATGTTGTTGACAGTCTTCTTTCTGTTAGGGAAGAATGATGCATAATGAGGCCCATTAAAATTCCAACACTTTATTAGTTCTTTATGTTCATTATTCTTAAAGTAATTGTTGTGATTATTAGCAGGTTCTTTATTTCTAGGGCCATCAGGGTTTGATTGTGAGTTACCTTTATTTCCTTGGAAATTATTATTAGAAAAGTTACATGTGTTATTATTCACAAAATTGCAGTTAGGTGTGAAACCCTTCTTCTTATGTTCAAAATTATTAAAACTCTTATCCTTCCATTTTGACATGCTTTTACTTTTTCGGTTCTACTCATAGCAAAAATTTGCCTTTCGCATAGCCTCCTCAAGGGTTTTAGTATTATCGTATTCAATTCTATATTTAATGTGGAAAGGTAAACAAATTAGAAAACACTGCACCTTATTCTTCTCATCCACAATGTAAGGCACGTAACGTAGTAAACTTAAAAATTTACTGTTTAATTGCTTCATGTTCATAGTTCCCAACTTTAGTTCATAGAAGGAGGGCATGGTAAGCGGAATATATTAGTAGGGGGGCGGAGGAGATGCTGCTGAGAGACCAATCCTAGGGTTTTTCCAGTCGCACCTGCTCGTGGTTGGCTCTCCTGGTATGTTCCGCGCAGGGGTGCTCTGGCCTACAGGACCGCAAGGCCTCCCTCGGCTGCACAATGGCAGAGACAGGCCCATCAGGACCCGATCTAGCGGATGGAGCCATGAATATCGAGAGAGAGAAGCAGGTCAGACCGATAAACGACCAGAAGTATGAGGTGGGGGGCTGTCTTCCTAAATCTCCCACCATCCCAACAATCCAAATCATATCGAAGAAGGTCAAAGGAAATATAGAGCTATGGAAGGAAAAATCCCTGATAGAAAAGTTTGTGGGGATCTCGCCCAAGGAAAAAGACTTAGTCAAATGGATTAGTAGTGTATGGAACCCTAAAGGCCACTATGACCTGCACCTTGGCTCTAAGGGTTTTTTCACTATCATCTTCTTCAACCAGGAGGATCGTGACCGCATTCTAGAAGGGGGACCTTACTTCTTTTTCTCTGCGGTTCTTTACCTTCGCCCATGGAAGGAGTGTTTCAACCTAGAAACTAAAGACATGACAATTGCCCCTGTCTGGATCCACCTCTTCTAACTGCTAGGGGAATACTAGGACATGGAAAATTTGAAGGACATAGGGAATACCTTAGGAGAATTCATAAAAGTTGCAGAGAAAACAAGGGTTCAAAGGTATACCTCTTTTGCTCGAATCTGTGTCTATTTAGATCTATCCAATGAGTTTCCAAAAGCCATAAGCCTCAACTAGGAAGATGAGGAATGGATTCAACCCATTGACTATGACCAGATACCCTTCCGATGCAGACACTTCCACGAGTATGGTCATTTAGGAAGGAAATGCCTCAAGTTATCCCCGATGGTTTCCTCCACTAAACACTAGCCGATGGGAGCCAGGGGGAATGATGGATTTACCCAAGTAAAGAATAGAAGAAGAAGCAAAGGAGGCAGGGCATCAAAGGACAAAAAATATCAAGAGGCAAGGATGAATAGATCCAAAAACTCCTTTGCATTTCTGGGGGACAAATCGAAAGGAGACACCCCTAAGGAGAAGGAGGAAGTAGAACAATAGGAGGAGGATACTAGTGCCCCAGAGAAAGAGGAAGCCCAACAGATGGAAATAGAAGAGGAAGACGAGGATGAGGAAATGGAGCTAGGAGAACTAGAACTGGATGCGATAGAGGCCGAATGTGGAAAGAAGGGCCAAGGTTATGTCCCTAGGCGACAAATCGAGCTCCTTCAGGAAGCAATAATCAAGACTGGGGCTCATCTGAACCTAGGGATCGATCTGGATCCGCAAAAAGGAAACAAGAGGAATTCTTTAGAGGAGGAACAACGAAGAGAAAGAAAAACAAATAAGCAATGCATTGCAAAAGTAGGAGTCAAGCTCATTGAATCAAGCCAATACCCAACAATCAAGGTGGATTTCTCTGAAGTCTCCAAAGTTTATCAATGAAGCTCATTTCATGGATTATCAGGGGGTGTAGCAACCCCAAGAAGTGAAGGACTCTAAATAGGAAGCTTAAGTAGGAAAAACCTGATATTTTGCTACTCTAGGAAACTAAATGTAGCTGTGAGGGATTGGAAAAAATCAGAAATAAAATATGGAAAGGCAGCAAAGTTATGGCCCTAGATTCTGCTGGACAATCAGGTGGGCTCGCAATCTTCTGGTGCCCCCAAGTGGTGGATATCTTGGACTGGAGGGCCAATAAGTTTGCACTCATGGTTGATTTCCAACACCTTGACTCCGGAGTGAAGGGCACGATTGTAAATGTATATGGCCCCAACAGCTTCCCTTAGAAGTAGGCTTTCGTAGACTTCCTCAACTGGACCAAACATAAGTCGGAAGGGGGTAGCCGGGTTATGGGCAGAGATTACAATCTCATACCCAAACTTGGGAAAAAGAAGGGAGGAAGACGAACCCTTGACAAATATCAAAAGGATTTCTGTGATTTCCAGGCCCAAAGCTCTTTTGTGGATTTGGAAATGGGAAATGGTTGGTATACTTGGAACAATAAGCGGGTTGGTGAGCGTTTGGTGGCCTCCCTCTTGGATAGATTCTTGGTCTCAGAGAATATTGTCCATGTTATAGGTGAGATTATGGCTGACATCCTTCCTGCTGCAGGATCTGACCACTGGCCTATCAACCTTAACTGGGATTGGTCATGCTCTACTATGAGGAAACCATTCATATTTGAACAATTCTGGCTGGAACACAAGGACTTTAAATATCTTGTCAATTAGTGGTGGAAAGAGATGGTCCCCCCCATAGGAACAACTATGTATCATTTCTAGCAGAAACTCAAAACTGTCAAGGCCAAAATCCGCACATGGAACAAAGAAGAGTTCGGTAATATTTTTGAATATAAAAAAAGGCTGATAAATGAGCTCGAGCTCCTCAGCCAGAAGGGCATGGATGAAGGGTGGGATGAGGACATGAAGGAAAAAGAAAAATCTCTATGGGGCCAACTAAAGGCAAGAGAAAGGTAGGAAGGCATATGCTGGAAGCAGAAATCCAAGGTTAAATGGCTACAGGATGGGGAAAAGAACACCAAGTTCTTTCATAACTTGGTGATTCAGAACAAGAGAAACTCTAGAATCCAAAAACTCTGAAAGATGGATGGCAGCCGGATTGAAACTAGAAGGGATATTGAAGATGATCTTACCCACCACTTCTCAGAAATACTCCAAGAGGAATATCATGATAGAGGAAGGGACATAGAAAACATCACCCACCTAATCCCCTCCTCGGTCACTAGGGAAAACAACAAGATGCTCATCAAACTGGTTACCATGCAGGAAGTTGAAGAAGCAGTCAATAAAATGTCCCTTGGAAAAGCTCTTATCCCAGATGGTTTTACCTCCAATTTTCTCCATCATTTCTGGGACCTTGTTAAGGAGGAGGTTGTGGAGATTCTTGAAGAATCCAGAAGAAAAAGGGGGTTCTCAAAGCCTTCAACACAAACTTCCTAAACCTAATACCCAAGGAAGTGGGAGCTGAAATCCTAGACAAGTTTAGGCCTATAACCCTCTGCAATGTGATCTATAAGATAATTTCCAAAGTGATTTCCAACCGATTGAAACCCCTCCTCCGAAATCTCATCTTCCCAGAACAATCTGGCTTTATGGAAGGACATCAGATCCTGGATGAGGTCATCCTTGTGCATGAAGTCATTCACTCTCTTCAAAGCTCTCGGCAACTAGGTATGATGATCAAGCTCGATATAGAAAAGGCTTTCAATAAATTAAGTTGGCAATTTATAAGAAAAATTCTGGAAGCTTACGGGTTCTACTAGGACTGGGTGGAATGGGTTATGGGATTAATTCCCACCCCTTTCTTTAGCATCCTTCTGAATGGAGCCCCAACCCACATCTTCCAACCTTCAAGAGGTATCAAACAAGGTGACCCTCTTTCCCCTTTTCTCTTCATTCTTATGGCAGAAGGATTGAGTCGTCTCCTTCAGACTCATGTGGGGAATGGGGAGTTGAGAGGTCTTAGAATCCATGATGACATGGACCCACATACCCACCAGCAATTTGTGGATGAAATCATGCTTATGGGGCACCGTTCAGTCCAAGAAGCGAGAAGCTTCAAGAAAATCCTATCTCTCTTTCCAAGGCCTTGGGCCTAGCTGTTAACCCTAACAAATCCCAAGTCTTCTTCTTGAATACTGCCCCAGCTTCCTGAAGGAACATCATTTGCATCCTAGGCTTTATGAAATGAAAATTCCCCTCTAAGTACATGGGAGTCCCCCTAGGTCTGGGAAAGTTGAAAAGAACATCCTGGATAGAACTCTTAGATAGAATGAAACATAAGCTCTCAAGCTGGATATTAAGGCCCCTTAACCTTCCCAACAGGCTTATCCTGATGAAATCAGTGTTACAGACTATGCCCATCTATATGTTCTCGGTCCTCTCAGCCCCTAAGTCCATCCTTTGTGAAATCCAAAGCCTAAAAAGGAACTTTCTATGGGGAGGTCAAGCAAAAAAGGCCAAATTTGCTCTGGTAAGTTGGGAGGGCCTATGTTAGCCCAAGTTGATGGGGGGGGTCTGGGGCTCAAAGACCCTGAAATAATGGTTGAGGTCCAAGGTGCGAAAGTCTAGTGGTGTTGGGTAACTCACACATCTGAACCTTAGGCCAAACTCTGGCACTTCAAATATGCCCATAACAGACCTTTCTCTCATCTGATTCGTTTCAATGAGGAACAGTTGGGCTCCCCCATATGGACAAAGGAAAAAGGAGGAAGAAACCTAGTGCAAAGCCATAGTTTCTAGGAAATTTGGGATGGAAGGAATGCCAAATTATGGGACGATTCCCAGAACCAGATCCCGCATCTTGGAGATATCCCGAGATGGGCCCCTATACGGTATAATTCACTGGTAGATGGCAAGATCCAAGTGAGCCACTACTTGAGAGAAAAAAACCTTCATGGGTGGAGGTGTTGGGACTTCCTAGAAAAACCGAACCAAATGAATATGGCAGATTGGGATGCTTTCTAGGAGGAAATTCTCAATCGCTTCATCATGGTTAAGGAGGGCCTAGACATTCTGAGGTGGGGGTATATAAACAAGGGAACTTTCAGCATCAAGGAGGCATACAACATCCAAATAGGAAATTTGATTGAGGAGGAAGAAACTTGGAAGAAGATCTGGACCTTAAACCTATGGCCCAAGGTTGGCCTCTTCGCCTGGCTGGTGGTCAAGGGGTGAATCCTCACCTGTGAGAATCTTCGGAAGCAGGGAGTCTAGGGGCCATCCCAGTGTTGCATGTGCTTCCAAGCAGAGGAAACCATGAGCCACCTTCTAGACAACTACCCTTTAGCTACAGCCATTTGGGATAAGGGGTCCATGGGATTCCGAAGAAGCAATAGAAAAAGAGCTCAACCGGATAGAACATTGACAGAATGGAACCCTAAAGCTTTCAAAAAAAGAATCATCGGGACTATTTGGAATGCCTTACCAGACATGACCATGTGGTGCCTATGGAAGGAAAGGAATGGGAGAATCTTTAGAGACAAGAGCAACAACATCGAGAAGGTTTCAAAGATAGTGAAGGACAACCTCCTCTCTACCATTAGGAGCATGCATTGGCACAACCAGGACAATATTATCTGAGCTGAAGAAATCCACATTTCGGAACACTAGGGGCTTGATAAAACTTAGATGGTAGGACTCCGTTGGCGGGACAAGATTATTAAACCATCAAGCCCAAATTTTTGGTCGGCTCCGCCCCCTCAAGTGTTCAAGATCAACTTTGACGATGCCTCTAGGGGGGACCCAAGGGATGTTGGCTATGGAGGACTGTGCATAGATTACCAGGGGTGCATCATCTTCATCTTTCTGGGACCTGTTGTCCAGGACACCAACAATTTTGCTGAGCTCAAGGGTCTGATTCAAGGCTTGGAATGCCTATTCTGTGGTGGATGCTTCCTCGCAATCATTGAGGGGGACTTTAACATCATGATCCAGGTGGTGAACCACTTACCATTTGGCGGCTTGCTAGTCACCTGGACTCCCTCTGTGAATTGCTCCTTTCCCACACAGCTGTCTCTTTCAGCCATGTCAGAAGGGATGCCAACAAGGCAGCAGACCTCCTCGCCAATACAGGTGTGGATGGTGACCTGGCTCATCAATGGGGCCCTCTCAAGGATTTCAAAGCTGAATATTGGGCCTAGCATTGCATAAAAGTGGCCACCCATGACTATTAGGGTGGGACACAGGTGGCTCATCCGAACGATGCGGTGGCAGGAGGTGACAAATGGCGCGAGCCCGCCCTAACTGGACCTCATTAAAATGACTGGAAAAATATTTTTGGTAAGCAAGTGGATCAAAAGGTGGCTGTCCTTTTCCATCATGGTAATATACGGTGCAGGACGTGAAGGGACGGATGAAGAATGGTGTGACAATCGAATAGACTGCGCAATTACTTCTAGCAGGGGATCCGCTACGGGAAAAAGTACGAGGGATGTCGTTAGCATCATTTCCATGACACACTCAAGGTATGATCCAGGCTGGGAAATTATGCTACCTTCTCCTTTTTATTTGATTTCTCCTCAACCACCCTGCATTCATCGTCCCTACACCCTCTTAGATTTTCTATTTTTTTTGTTTTCTCGTGGTCCCTTCTCCTCGCCTACCTACGGGTCTCTGTGGCCTCCTTGGCCCCTATGCTTGTCCTGCCCCCCTCCCATTAGTGTATGGCTCCAAAATGCTCGTTGGAAAAGGGTAAGTCTCCTGGTGAAGCATCGACTGGACCGAAGCTCATGGGGCATGGTAATGTGAAGAAGCCTCGCAGGACCACATGGGCCCAACTCCAGGCCCAGGAAGCGGTTGGATCCTTCAAGGAGCACATCCCTATAAAAATTCACCTGGAAGTTGAGGAAAGGGTTGAGGAACTCTAGAATGAAGTCAAGAATATGCCCAAGGAGGAACTACACCAAGAGGTCACGGAATGGGTTCTTGACCCAGGCTCCACAGCTGGTCGAGCTGCGGCATACGACCTCCTCCTGATGCAGTATTGGGTTAACATGAAAATGGTTGGCCACTCATAAATTGAGCGTGAAGCCAAACAAGAAGGGGATGAAGAGCCTGTGAAAGCTTGGAAATCCCACAACAGCGAATGCCATCTGATTCATCAGAAGGTGGGTGTCATTGCATCCAAGCTTGGGGTCTCATTCTATGTTGCGGGTAATGGCACTGAGGAGTTTGTGTGGCCACGAGCTTGATGTGGCAGGTGTAGCAAATCCCATAAGAGAAACAGTCCAAACATCCATCCTAATACGGCCTCCCTGTGCGTTGCTACTGCCCCTGTTCGGGCGACGGTGTCCTATCTGCCTTCAGCTTTCAAGAAGCTAGTTTGATTTCCTGTGGTTCATGTTTATTTCCACTTATATGTTTATTTCCACTTATATCTTTATTTGCACTTTTTTCCATACAAAATTTCAAATGGGTTGTATTTTGCTGAAGCTTCATAGTGGTTGTTATAAGCAAACTCTACCAAGTGTAAGTAATCCTCCCATTTACCTAGTTATTCTCTAACATACATCCTCATCATATCTTCCAATATTTGATTCACCCTTTCATTCTGTCCATTCGTTTGAGGATGAAAAGATGTACTAAAATTTAAAGTAGTATTCAAACCTTTAAATAGAGATTTCCAGAAATTGCCCGTAAACTTAGGATCTCTGTCAGAAATTATAACTTTCGGTATTCCATGTAAACTAAATATTTGTTTCATGAATATATTAGAAATATCAGCATCCTTGTAGGTGGTATTTACTGGTATAAAATGAGTTGCTTTACCGAGTTTATTGACAACTACCATAATCAAATCATTCTGATTCTGATTTCTAGGTAGACCTATAATAAAATCAAGACTGATTATTTCCCATTTTGAGCTAGGGATGGGTAATGGATGTAATAAACTGGATGGATGTTGGTGTTCATTCTTAACCTAGTGACATTCAAAGCACTTGGCAATGTATTATGCCAGTTCATTCTTCATATTTGGCCAAAAATAATCTTTTCGTAACATGGTTATAGTCTTTTGATAACCAGGATGTCCTAAGTAAGGAGTCTTATGCATTTCATTTAAAATTAGCCATTTAATTTTAGGTACATTAGGTATATACAACCTGTTTTTATAAAGTATTAATCCTTTTTCATTTACACTATAACACCAATTACTCCACAACTAATATTTAACATTAAATCTAGGGGAAACCCACCGCCCCTAGTAGTGCTCCATTACAGTCCTATTTTGTGTTTTGAATTAGTTTAATGAACATTAAAAAACTTTTAACAAACAATTTCTCAAACCCTTGTCCCCATGGCGGTTTGGCAATGTCATGGTTTTTTTTTTGTTTAATTTTCCAAGACATTTATTATTCGCAGAGTTGGCCGAATCCGAATCAAATGATGTTGTAATTCTTTACGTCCTAGAACCTCGATCAAGGTTTTGTTAAGATCTTGATCGATCTCTCGACCTCAATCGAGGGTCGAAAAAATAGAGAATTATCCCTCTTACAGGAAAATCAATGTTTCTCTGTGTCTTCTAGGGGTGTAAACCCTGCCATTTATGGCACACAATTGAGCGGAGTTAATACCGATAGATTCACCACTGAATCCTCTATCCATTGAGGTATCATGCATGCATTTTGGAATTCATATGGGTTTTTTGTTTTAATTAGTTCTAAAACTTACACTTAGAAAACCTGACAATAACTTCAAAGCAACTCAAAGAAAAATCCCCATGGTAAAAATTAGAAATCCAAAAATTTCGTAAAAACGCACAACCCACACATCGACACATCCTCTTCAAAAGGGTATCTTTGGTTTTTCAATTTTTGAAAATAGTGGAAAAAAAGCTGGGATGGACACACATGTGTATAAAATGATGTTGAAATCAAATGTGGTCGCTTTCGAAAAATAATAAATAATTGTATATTGTGAAATAAATTAACAAACAAATATGCATACCACAGTGTATTTTGTGTAGATCATGCTCATATATATATATGAAATTATTAATGTAAGATTGAACTATTGGGGTTAGACACAAGCCACTTCTTAACTTCTTCAAATTTTTAAGGTGACACAGGTCATTAAATGCAAAATTTTACACATTAAATGGCATCGCAATATTTTTTTTAAAATACCATTGGGAAGCCAACATAATATTCTACAATTTGTTTTATTTACTACAAGTCGAAATTCACATGGAATATATGCATTTCGAGGGCTTCTATCTAGTACATGAGTAAAAAATCAAGTTTTCATCGCCAAATTTGGCCAAAAAGTGTTACCCACTTTCATGGATGCACCCTTATTGTTTGTCTATAGAGGTTGAGCCGCATTCAGGCCTAGTGTCTGAACGTGTGCTCTGATACCATATGTAAACCCCCCAATATTTCATAAAAATTAAAAAAAAATCTGCGACAATTAATGTTTACAATCGTCGCTTAAGAGAGTAACTTAACTACTAACAGTTAACATAATAAGGTCTAATATAGATACTATAACAAATTCATTTAGTACTTTCTTTACTAACTACCTTCAAAATTTAGTAAAGAAGATCGATCTAGAAAGTAAAAGGTCTGAAGTAGTAAGTATTAAAATCAACCATTTATTTTACTATGAGTGCAAGGTACTAAAGTTTGTTTCTTTCTTACTGAAGGGACTCTCTAGTTGTGCCGAGGCTTGCTTAGATTATTGAAGCTAATGCAGTGAAATGATGATTCTTGTACAGGTCATTTTACAGGTAAAACGTCTTGTTCCCAGTTTTAGCATCGAGATTAATTCTATCAAGTTTGCAAAAGTAAAATGCTAGCATATTTATTTAATTTAACGTTGTGTGTAATGAAGGTAATGTTAAACTTGTTTCCTTTCCAAATCTTGAATTGGTTATGTTATAGAACCTCATTTTCGTTCTACGTTTTTAATCATCTTATTCTAGACTTAAGGACATAATGTTGCCTATACATTTTTTTCTAAATTTAATTGAAGGCATAAGTGCTCAGAATTATAACTAAAGTAGCAGTTTATGCTTTTAGCCTAACTATGATTCTAACTTGCAAAACTTATATTTATCCTAATGTTAGTATATCAAATCTAATCCTGCATGCAACCCTATAGAATGAAAATTTCTATAAACTAAAACTTGCATTACATTTATTACTTTTACCACAGTATTTCAATTACAATTGTGTTAACATAAACTCTAATGTTAACCTAAAAAAGTAAAATCATAAGCCTAAGTGTTGTCATAAGGTTAAAGAAAGAACGTTGTATATGTGCAAAAACAACGATGTAAACAAGGTATACTTTGGATATTTTCCTAGGTATTTACCATGTGTATGAGCAGATGTAAGTAATATAATAATAACAGCATGGTATCATCTCTTATAGTTTAGTTGTATCGCAGGTTGCATGAAGACCTACGGGACTATAGAGAAACTAAAACAAAAACCAAAGATCTGTTCCTTAGTGGATTCCACGTGTGTTGAGGATATTGGCTAAGTTTCAACAGTGCAACCCTAGCTTTAAACTTGATGAAAAACCTAAAATCATGCTTATTATTCGTTGTGTGAGTGCTGAGCCGACAGGCTCCTGGCCTGTTCAGCCTCCATAGTAAACCACCAAGTCTTTTTATCTCCGTAAGAGTCCCATAAACTAGAACTGTAAGCTCTGTTCTCGTGGTTTAAACTGTGGAGTTTTTAGGTTCTATAATCGGGGTTTCTGTCATGGTTTCTTGGCTCTTGCATTGGTGAAGACCCTTCTTCTTTACTCTCCATTTCATAGTGGCCTCGATCTGAGAGTTGCTTCCACAACGGAGGTTTGATATTAGAGTTGCGGATATGAGTGATATAATTCAGGTATAAAAATTTACTTCTCCCCTCTGCCCTTTCTTTCATTCTTGCAATACTGATTTTTTTAAAGTTTTTTTATGGAAGAAGAGTAATGACTGTGTTTCGAATCTTCACTGCAGGTGGATATGACAAGGTCGAAGGAGAGTGCGAGAGGAAAGGTTAGCTACATGATTTATCTCCTCCACTTTGCAGACAACTGGGTAAGCCTCAGTTTACCCAGAGGTTTCTCCTTCAGTGATGAGTAGGGTTCTACTAGCATGGGTGGCTGTGACTTGATTATTTTAAATAATTACTTGTAAAGGCCATTTGGACATAGATTTTCTTTGTTGGGTTGAAAATTATGCATAAATAGGGTTTGAAATCTCTTAAGTTTTGATTTATCTCTAAACACCCGACTGTGTTAAAAGAAAAGAGTTTGGCACCGAGCTATGTTTGAAGGAACTCTATGAAAGACTTGGACTCTTGGGTAAAATTTATAAGTTGTATGGCTCAATAATTTCGGTTGTTTTAAGACTGTGTATGGATAGAAATATTTGGGTTAAAACTGGTTTTGTGTTTAATATATTTTATAGTCTCCAATATTTAAAGTTTCGATTCTGAGATGTTTGTCTTTTGATTTTAATTTGTGATTTATTTTAATAAGAAAAATAGGGTTTTGACTATAAACAAAAGTGTGTTGTAAAACTCTATAAATTTTTAATAGATTTTACCCCTGTAGTGTAAAATTTCATTTTTAATTATACTCTGTATTGTGTTGTTGTGTTTACTATTAATTATTTGGTAAATGTTGTTTTATTTGCAGTATCACTATAATTTTGTATTTGTTATTTTAAAACCTAAATTATTACTACATTTTCATTATACTATTTATAAAATCCAAAGTTGCTCTATTTACATTGTTATGTATCAGTTAATAATTATATGTACATAATTTAAGTTAATCCTTGAGGATAGTTATTTTTAATGTGCTAAAATTTTCTGTTATGTATTAGTTAATAATTATATGCACATAATTTAAGTTAATCCTTAAGGATAGTTATTTTTAATGTGCTAAAAAGGAACACAATTACACAAACTATGTACTGGTTTTTAGTAAACATTCTTTTAAGGTACTTTATAATTATAGATTAAATAGTTGTGTTTAACCTAAGAAACTTCAAAAAATAGAGGAATCTTTCTTTTAAACATTTCTATAAAGATTTACAGTAGAAAGTAAATACTCATATTCCTACCCATCTTGATTTGATTTATTCATCAAACTTAATTTCACCTATTGTACCAGAGTACTACCTCCTCAAGGTGTGGAAAAGTACAGCCAGGTAATTTATTCATAAGTAAATTTAAAATAACCCTAATCATTTATTCTAATACATATTTAACCAAAATTTATCTATCTTTGAACAATAAAAGGTTTAACTAACAATGAAAGCAAATAACAAATGAAGCAATCATATAAATATTTTGACTCCTAACTTCATGCATTCCAACTTCTATGCTTGCAGAGAGAATACTCAAATGACATTTAGAACCTGGTAATATAGCCGAGGCGACAACAACCTAAGGATCCCGTTCCTCCCAAACAACTCCTGAAGACAGCTAGGGAGCAAATCTTAGGACCCCCGAGCCTGTCCACTAGTCCACCTGGTTGAAAGCACTGGGTGAGAGAATAGGTTTAGAAACCCCTGTAACTCCACAGAGTAATCAACAGAGATACTTCTGCCTGTAGCAATAAGAACTCATCCCAAAACAGCTACACTAGTTCATTAAATCAACACTTTCCCACTCAAACACTTGTGCTTGTCCCCCCCATCGAACTTCCTATGCACCAATTTCACTCAGAAATTTCACAAGTAAAGAATGAGCAGCCGTAGCTGAATTTGATGGGTAGTTTTATCAGCATGCTTACATATTTTGGATCAGTTTTTCACTTAATGAGCCACTTGCTCTTGTTCCACTTTCTTGGGGAACATGACCACAAAAATAGAGAAGTTTCCTCCTGCAACGTCTAGAAGTAGTTTGAGGATGTTGCCAAGTGTCAATCTGCTCTCAACCCATCATATTCCACCAAGTGTCCAATAGACACTCATTTAATAGCCTCCTTAAGTTGTTGTCTCATCTTTTATTTATTAATTAATAAAGTATTCAACAATTAAATACAATTACCCTTGACCCCACTTGGTCAATAATTACACACTTTATAATAAAATTAAAATATAATGTCTCCTAAAACATAAAATGTTTTTGCAATTTGGGGTATGTAACAGCCGCAGTCGATTGTCTCAAAGGACCACCCATTTTGGAGTCGCACTGGTGAGCACCGAAAGAAGCTCATTTGGGACGTGCATTGTAGCAAGACTACACGACAGTTTGGAGTCGCAAAAGCACTTGTTATCCTCCAGAAGTATTTTTACTGGCCTTCACTTAAATTTGATGTCAACAAGTACATTCGATCGTGAGTGGTTTGTGCCATTGTTAAACCGTCGAATTGACGACAAGGACTGTACACATACCTTCTAGTTCCTTTTCGACCATGGGAATCTATTTCTATGGACTACTTGACGGGAAAGGGTTCATTTGAGATCTACTATGGAATTCAACCCTTAGCGGCTATCGACTTGATCAGCTCCTTGACATAGTCGAATGACACCAACTTCAAAGGATGAGAAGTTGAGAAATCTATGAAGTTCATAGATCAAATCTACAACATCGAGAAGCAAGCACAATAAATGTTGAAGTGATCTAATGCAAAAGCTAAGGCCCAACACAACAATCATCGTATTCCTCATCCATTCCAAATAGGGGATCAAGTCTAGTTACATCCAAAGAAGGAGCGCTCTACTGGCCCATAAAGAAAGTTGAAACCTTTGCGATATGGTCCATACAATATCCTTAAACAAATTGGAGAAAATGATTTTCATCTCGACATTCCTGCATGCCTTGGCCTACATCCGGTCTTCAATGTAGACTTACTTCGATGATACCATGCACCATTGTTGGAACATAATGACTTGAAACAATAGAACTCAAAGACATCCATTTAGATGTTTAGGAACATCTTCTTTCATTGTGGGACGACGCATATACCATATAAGGATGAACTTCATTCCCTTGTTTCAATTGGCTAAAGTTGGACAGCTTCCCGAGCAAGGAAAGTGGTACTCTGCTACTAAATTAACCACCAAGTTTCCTCACTTAAATGAGCACATAATTGAGACCATTGTTTCTTAAGGAAGGAGGAATGATCCACTCAGCATTTGGCATGGTGTCGAACTTCGACAAAGTTTATCACTTCGACTAATTCAACACAACCAACTTCTACAAGTTCAATATCGCCTTCAACAAGTCTGAACCTCGACACAACACATTTCGACAAACCTCGACAGGTTTCGTGCTCGACATACAACATCTTGACATGACTTCTCGGCACTAACGACTGTCAAACATTGAAATATTGTATCCCTATTTTCTAGTCGTCTGCGACGGTTGAACTTTCAAACCATTATAAATTCTTTGTAACTAAATGTAACGGGTAGTCACCCAAGCATCTCAACATTCTATATAAACATGTATGCTATTTAGAAGATGTAATAACAGAAATTGGTTGGAATTCTTGCATATTGTCTATGTGCATACTTTCTGCCGATATAGTGTATTTCCGGCTTTACTTGTTCTTTTGTATGCTTCCGCCATAACAGTGCTCGACTCATTCAGTCGACTGTTGTCCCCAGCGTGGGGCCTGGGCACGACCTCGATCAAAGTCATTATTTGAATTGAAATTAAACTAATAGTTGTATCACCAATGGAATTAAGCTCATATTTGTATCTAATAATCGAATAGTTTAAGTTTAAGTTTAATTTTTTAGACTATCATGAACTGTACTTAGCACATGTTAACTAAGCTATTTTTTTTGTAATTCTTAATTATGAATTTTGGACTACGTCCATAGAATCAATCTCAAAATACATTTGTCTCATTCTCATCCATAAATAAAAAAACATAGATGGTAGTCCACACTAAAATTCTAAAATATATACTTCTATCCTCCTAACTAACGTAATAAATATAAATATATATTACATAAATAAATTTAAATTTGAAATAAATAATTATAAAAAAAAAACTATAACTCTATATATGAATAATTAGTAGACATAAAAAAAACAAATAAGCTATAGCATATAACATATAACTTGTTATCAAATACTTAACTTGTTTATAAAAATGAAACAAGTAAATCGAAGTCCACGAAGTCAATCTAAATTTAGACTCTGTGGAAGTTTAGAAACAAAAAAGAAGTTTAGAAACTTTGAATATTAAAGTAAATATCGAGTGTTTTTATTATTGTTTTGATTTATTGGAATTAAATTATGAGTTAGTTGAGAAAACTTATTATAGTAAATATCGAGTGTTTGTTATTATTGTTTTGATTTATTGGAATTAAATTATGTGTTAGTTTAAAAATTATTGTCTTTATTTATTGGAGTTAAATTATATGTTAGTTTAAAAAATTTCAATATTAAAGTAAATATTCAATATTGGGTATTATTGTTTTGATTTATTGAAATTAAATTATCTATTAGTTAAGAAACTTTTAATATTCTAATTATATAATTAAATTTAATTAAATTAAAACATAAGATAAAAAGAGAATCAATGGAAGTTGATGTCACACCTATTATATGATACGATAATTTAAATAGCATAGATCTATTTTAAATTCATTTCAATTTCTTGAGGTGTATATTTTTTTATCATTTGGATTCTTCTTTATACTTAATAGGTAGGTTTAAAATAGATCTATTCAAGTTTAACTTAATTTTATATTTTATTTAAGTGGATGTTTTATATTTATATTTTTTAATTTTTTATTTATTATAAATAAATAAATAAAATTATAATTAAAGTAAATTATATAATTTAATAAGTAAAACAATATTTAAAATTTTGAATTTATTAAAAAATAAATTAAAGTACAATCTTAAAAGGAATTTGAAATAAAGTGTTTTCCCAATAGAAGTGGTTGTAATATATGATATAAAAAAGGAATTTGAAATAAAGTGTTTTCCCAATAGAAGTGGTTGTAAAATATGATATGATTTAATAATTCAAAATGAAGACTTCTAAAAATTTGATGACCTGGGTGGAACGACCATTTTTTATTTTGAAAAATTGGAAGTTAGTTTTGCTTTATTGGTATTTTTCATCCTCAAAAAACCTATAAGGCACCCAAAATTCTAAAATTTGTCGTTGTAACCTAATAAGCACCCAAAATTCTAAAATTTGAAGTGTAACCTCATGACTAAGGCTCCTCTTTCGGTCGACAATGAACACCATACCGAAATCACAAAGCTTAATCGAAGTGGTAACTTACCACATGTATATCGAATTAAATCATGATATAAGTGGAGTCTCTATAATGATGAGCATGCTCTTCTTCAAGATGAAGTCCTCCCATCATGCATCGACGAAGGACAAGCAACAATTATTGGCATTATAGGGAGCTTGGCATTATGATGACAAGGTCAATTATGGACGAGATCATTTTGGGTTTAATGCATATGCGAGGCATAGTCATTGGAAGCTCAAGTATGTTCACGTCAAGACTAATAAGGTCATGTGCATGTGTCTCTGCAACTTTGTTATTTCCCTCTTGGTCCCACATAAGCCACATTTCACAACCTATTTGGGTGGTATTTTGAGCACCGAATCCATAACATCGTGGAAGTTCGGGAGCTGAGGTAGGCTCGACTTGGGAAGTCATAAGATGATTTCATAGTTTTAGTCATTTTGTGGTAGCAGGAAGTAGCTCACTAGAAAGACCATATGGCTCCATGGGTCCTCTTGGTCGCAGGGGTTGAGGATCCAACCATATGCTAGAGGTAATATATTTCATTGAAGCATCGATGTTTTGTTATCGCCACAACACCTTGGCTTGTATCCAATGGGGGATCATTGGAGCAGAGGATTGGGTCAAGCAAGAGTAAGAGTTAGCAAATGAGGGGAAATGCACCCATGGATCATGGATGCTTTGTTGTATTGGAAAATGAGATCTTTTATGGGGAAGGTTCTTCTAGACCATTAGGAAGACCTTGAAGAACAAAAAGATATTATCCTTCAGTTTAGTGATTTTAGGACCAGTCCCACATTATGAATGTAAGTGTAAACTTGATTGCAAAAGAAACCATAGGTTTTGAGTTCGTTGAAAATGTGACAATGCTCAAGAAAAAACTTCCTACTTCAACCCAATAGGTGCCTCTAATATCTATTTTGAATGATGATGAGATATCTTCATAGTTTCTTCACAACTTACGTTTGGTTTTGTATCTTTAGTTATCACAATTCTCTAAGTTATCAAGTTTATGTAGATATTGTTGTTATAAGGCTATATTTATGTCTAGGAATGTTGGGGGATTTCAACAAGAATACAATATTGAATAATACCAATGTTGGTTGTCAATATTATCAATTGTTTTCTAGTTAGTCAAGTTTCTAAGATATAAAATATTTTAAGAATGTTTTGTTGTATTGGAAAATGAAATCTTTTATGCACAAGGCTCTTCTATACCAACAATGTTTACCATATTTATGTGGAAAACCCAGAACCGGGAAAAACCACCATAATAGATCTATTATCTCCCTTCACCTAAACCGAGCAAGCTGAGCCAAGTGAGCTAGCCACCACTCACCTCCAGGCCACTTTACAATGGAGCCTCCTCAAGTCTTATAAGGGCTTCTTTACATGCAATGCCATGGTAAAATACCATGGGCCACCAAATACCATTGGCCACTAAATACCATTGAAAAATACCATGGGCTACAAGAAACCGACCTAAATTACCTTTGACTCATTCCCGATTAAGGTTAACCCTAACTATACGAAACCCTTCCCCCCTTTAAACTTGAATTGGAGCAACCACAAACCCCACTCAAATGTTTACTGAGGAATCTCACATACACCCTCCTATTACCTAGGACGATCTCCCGACTTTACCAATGAGTTACCAGGGGTATGCATGCCTTACCATTTTTTTTCATGTTTCTTCATGGTGACTACACCATCACCATGTATTACTTCATCCTCTCACTTTTCCATGGTTTCTTTATTTCTCATTTACTTGCTCATTTTCTGCCATGCTATTTATGTACTTGCATCCAGCAATGTCATTGATGTCCATATAAATAATCCATGAACCATATTACATGGGTCCTTAGCCGTTGTAACTTATAGTTCTCTAAGAATTATCTTCACATACACGGTTCATCAATCTTGGTCCCACAAGTAATATTAAACCATCTCATATTCTCTTGCAGTCAAATACTTGACCTCTTTGATCTATATCAAGTTAGGTTACAAGTACACCCGTCGCCCTCGTACCTTACCAATGGATCATTCCACACTTGATTCAACATCCCTCCTATGTGCATAAGAGGGATACTTTATGCTTCTAACACCTGAGGAAATTGTATTCTTACCAGGAACCCAAAAATGTTGCTAGGGTGTCAGGTACCACCAAACACACACCCCACAATTAATTCAAAAAACCAAATACAACACAATGACCAAAAATATATTCCAAACCATGGCTCTGATACTAGTTATTAGGATTTTAACGAACATACATATAAGTAATAATGAGAGAATATAAATCCACATAGAAAAATATTTAAGATAGACACACAATGTTTACGTGGAAAACCCAAAACCATGAAAAGACACCATAATAGATCTATTATTTTCCTTGACCTAAACTGGCCAAGTCGAGCCACTCACCTCCAGGCCACTTTACAATGCAACCTCCTCAAGCTCTATAAAGGCTTTGTTACATGCAATACCATGGTACAATACTATGGGCCACCAAATATCATTGGCCACCAATAATGATGGAAAAATACCATGGGCTATAATAAACCATGTGCTAGACCTCAATCACTATTGACTCATTCCTGAGTCAAATTGAACCATAAAAATCCCCCCTTTAAGCTTGACTTGGGGTTATCACATACACCCCCTATCACCTAGGTCTATCTCCTTACCAGGTCTTACATCCATTTTCCTTTTTACATCCAAACTGGTCCATTAATTTTTTTCATGTGTCTTTATGGTGACTACACCATCACTATCTGTTGCTTCATCCTCTCGCTTTTCCGTGCTCACTTGTTTTCTACCGTTCTCCTTTTGTACCTATATCCAACCTTGTCAATGACGCCCATATAAAGAAGAATCCATCTACTAGAATACATGGGTTCTTAGCCAATGTAACTACCAGTTCTATAAGAATTCTTTTCACATACACAGTTCATAAATATTGGTCCCAAAACTGAGATTAAACCATCTCGCATTCCTCCCCAATCGAAGACTCGATCTCTCCTATTTACATCAAGTTAGGTTACGAGTACATATGCCACCCTCGTACCTACCTAGTGGTTAATTCCACACTTGATGCAACATCCCGTCTCTGCCCATAAGAGGGATACCTTGTGCTTATAGCACCCGAGAAAATTACATTATAACCAGGAACCCAAAAATACTACTAGGTTGTTGAGTACCACCGAACATGCACCCCATAATTAATTCAAAACCAAGTACAACAAAATGAGCACAACTATATATCAAATCATGAATGTGATACCAGTTCTTAGGAATTACGAGCAATAAAATATAACAATATATGATAAATAAACATAATTATTGAAGATAGACACACCATATTTATGTGGAAAACTCAAAGCTAGGAAAAACTACCATAATTGATCTATTATCTCCCTTGACCTAATCCTACCAAGCCAGACCACTTTACAATGGAGCCTCCTCAACCCTTATAAAGGACTCTCTACATGTAATACCATAAGAAAATATCATGGGCCACCAAATACCATTGGCCACTAAATACCATGGCATACAAGAAACCATGTGCTCAAACCATGTGTTAGACCTAAATTACCTTTAACTCATTCCCGATTCAAGGTTGACCCTAACATGAAGAATGAAAGAAAAATCTCCTTTATTTTAACAAGTTTAAGGATCCTATAAGATTAATGCAAAACTAAACTTGATTTCAAATGCAAAACTAAACTCGATTTAAAAGGAAACCAAAGGTTTTGAGTTGGCTAGAATAATCGAAGGCATCCCTCCAACTTCAAACCAAGAGGTGCCTCTAATATCCATTTCTAATGATGATAAGATCTCCCTATAATTTCTTCATATCTTATGTTTTGTTTTTTATTGGTTACCATAATTCTATTTTCCAAAGACAATAACATATGAACAATGTCGATTATCAAATCCGATAATTTAAACCAAAAGATAGTAACATAAGAACAATGCTAGTATAGATACTAATTAAGTTTTGTATAACATTAAAATTATAACCAGCGTAGATCCAAATCCTAGGCTCTATCAAGAGCCGAGAGGGATCAAATCTTTCTAGGTGCAAACCTCTTCTTAAGTATTACACTTAATGAGCTATCATTTGGTGTGTCCTATATATACCATTGCTTTGATTCAAACCAAAAGACACATCTTTTTATTTAAGGTCAACATATAATATATTTATTATTAATATTTAATATTATTTATGGCCAACACATAATATTTAATATTATTTTTTATTTTGTTATGAACGAACATTACAACATCTCCCCATAAATGGTTTTAAAACCATATGCAAGGCCCTCCTAAAACCATGGGTTGTTTAGGAGGCCTTGCACATGGTCTTAAAACTATTTGCAAGGCACTCCTAAACCATGTACAATAAAACCATGGGTGCTTTTAGGAGGCCTTGCACATGGTTTTAAAACCATGTGCATAGTACTCCTAAACCATATATAATAAAACCATGGGTTGTTTAAAAGGCCAACATTTTTTTTCAAATAATTCAATTTTTATTTTTTTATTATTTTTTTATGTAGGAACAATACAACATCTCCCCCATATTGTGTTTTTTTTATGGTCCACTTTTTTGGGGGGGATAATTAAATTTTTAATTTTTTATTGTTTTGTTATTTTTTACTTTTGTATTGTTTTGTTAGATAGGAAGATTACAACATCTCCCCCATATTAGGTTGTTTTTTTGGCAGACATTTATTTTGTTTTATAATTAAAAAATCTATTTTTTTATTAATAAAAGTAACGTTACGTAACGTTATGTTACGTAACGTTACGTAACGTTATGTTACGTAACGTTACGTAACGTTATGTTACGTAACGTTATGTTACGTAACGTTATGTTACGTAACGTTACATAACGTTACGTAACGTTACAAGATCTCCCCCATACTGGGCTGTAGAGAGCCTCCCGGCTCAATAAAATGCGTGGATTCCTTAATAATAGCAAGGGGGGGAGTTGGTAGGAAATATCCTATCACGTCTATTCATATTGGGGAATAAACTATGATACAGAAATGAGAAAATAGATTTCCCTGTATTAACGGTTCAATGTGGGCTTAATTATGTTATATGGAAATACAAATATTTAGGGTATATTTTATTACATTTTGTGTGGAAGCGATGTAAGGGAGGCAAAGGGAAAATTAGGGGCCATGAGAACAAGGTATTGATTTTGATGGACAATGGATACTCAATCGGGATGTAGGATGGTTGATGTTAGTACTTTATTGAAGAGTTTTCATGTTGCTCATGTGCTTGGTTGGTTAATGGATCTTCAAATTGTTAATGAATTGAGGTAATGAAGGATTAGGCTTTCTATCTTTTGGAATTAGCATCTAACAATAAGTATATCGGTTTTAGATCAATGCATAGATCAAATAGGTGACATCTTCTAAGATGCGGGGTTTTAGGTTTAAGAAAAAAATGGTTATAGACCTTTTATTTGAAATTATATCTTACATGTATTGAGTGAAATGCAACTTTCACACATATCTCATGTAAGAGGATCAAGTTGAGGATAACTTGCATGACTTGAATGAAATTCGATTGCGACGTGTATTTTTTTAATTTGAAAATGAAAAAAATTAATCTCATATTCAATAGAGGTGAATAGGTGTTGGGTTAGATGTTATATGCCATATGTCATATCATAGTTTTCAAAATAGAAGCAAAATTTGCCCGAATTTTAACCCACTTGAGTCCATGTACACTGTTAAGAAGATATACTAGCATTGTAGAATAACACAATTCTCATAGTGAATTATAAGTATAGGGATTTGTGCCATATTTTATTATATAGGGACTTTTAATAATAGCTTTCAAAAAACAATATTATGGGTTAATTATATAAAAAAATTAAAACACTAGCCATTTATTTATTTGTGGACTTCTAAAATCTTGCTACGCTATTAGGAATATTCCTGTTGGTTGGAGATGGGGACTTCACAAAGTTTGAATTCATCTCAACTTGTTTCTTATGTGTTTCTTGTATCCTGCTTGAAAAAGGGGTTACTATTGAAGCCTGATGATGTAAATTGTTTTTGAAAAGGGATTCAAGATACTCCTTGATGCTATTGTATAGCTACATTATTCAGTGCTACCTTGAATTGCTAGGGGTGGTTGTATGGAGAGTAAACCCATATTAAATATGAGTGTGTGGACTTTGGTTTTGTATACACGTATCGGAGGTGACTAAATCTACCACAACATATCTTCAATCCCATTATAAAAAGCTACAAAAATATCCCTATAATTTTATTCCATTAATATAATATCTTCTTGTTGAAATTTTCGCTTGTGCTAAGTCTGAGTGTCAGTCTACGCCCAAGAGAAAGGAATCATGCTCAACCAACCAATAGATTGACACTAGTACAAATTGAAAAATTTATGACTACACGACCTAAAAAAGTCAGTCACGACAATTTTTTAAGCTAAATACTACCAAATTTAAGCAATTTTAAGGGACACAACTAAAAATGACTAACATAAATGACTAATTTAGTTTAGGAATAAACAATAGAAGTAGATAATAACTAAAAAAAATATGAATTAGTAGTATTTATGCCTATTACATACTTAGCATTAGTATTATATTTGGTTTTCTTAACAAAAAAAAATAAATGTAATTACAACATGTGTATATTCACATTTGTGCAATAACATAGTCCTTAAAGGGTCCAAACATGCCCTTTAGAGATGGCATACATGTTTCTATACGCTAGATATACAAATGCATCCCTAATAGATGTTATAGGTTAGTCCTCAAAGGGTTCAAACATTTCCTCTAAGATGACAATATATATCTTTCAGTATACTCTAGATATATGTCAATGCATTTTACTTATATATAGTCATGCAAATCATGTCTGTCATTTATATTATGGTATATCTCCATGATGAAAACCCACCTTGTGTAGCTACACCTTAAGGCCATGTTGTTAACTACATATATCCTTACGACCACCATAGAGACCTCTTATAGTCGATCATGTCTTTATTCTCATTATTATTGGTTATTTTACTAGATAGATGAAACTTGTCCCACTTAAACTTGCTAAGATAGAACAAGTTGTCTCTTTCTAGGAAGAAAATGTCTTTTCTTGATTTGGTATTCCTCTTGGGATTATTGGTGAAAATGGTGGGGTTTTTTTCCAAGTAAGGTTTTGAGTTTATGTTAAGTAATAAAAATATTTTTATCTACTTCATCTCCTTATTACTTGCAATAAAATGGTCTCATTGAATGCATGAATAAAAATATGATTATAATTATTAAGCGTATCATAGGGGATAACCCTCATGAATGGTATTAGAAATTGGCCTATGTTTTGTGGGGATATAAAATGACAATGAAGGTTAATATGGAGAAACCCTTTCAAATTGGTTTATGGGTAGGAATCCCTCGTTCATGCAAAGCTGGAAATTGCCACTTAGCATTGGCATATGCCTAAATATTTGATAAATTGATATTAGGAACTTGTGAAATTTCACTTCACATTAAAGTATATATTAATGGATATAATGAACCATTAAGCAAACACATTAATAGACTAAATGTTTAGTCGAATGCATTTATTCGTAAATGGTATATTTATACATCAAAATGGAGGTTGAGGTAGTTGTATTGACTCTAACTACTTGTTAAAGCTAATGCATGTATTATCCATAATTACGCCTTACGGCGTTTACCAAATGGGAGAGACTCCCCTCAGTTATTGCATTTTTTTTCCCAACCGTCGGAAACCATCCGACGATTGGAGTAATCGTCATCGTTGGATCAGGTTCGGTGCCAAGGTTTGGTGCAGAGTAGTGGTTGAAGCATCAAATACAAAGGCCGGTCGTAGTCACAGAGGTAGAGTCGGCCTACAGTGACAGCATGGCCATGGCCCAGGGGACCTAAAAAAAAAACTCCTAAGCATCGATTCAGTACCTGAGAAGCCTCGGTTGTTTCGATTTCCACCACAGAGCCCGGCTGAAGCAGCTGGTTGTCGACAACAAGCTCAACGATTTCTTCGATTGGCCATTGGATGATATTGGCCTTCGTCTTGTTATCAAACCAAACAGCTCTAGGAACCGTCTGCAAAAGAAGCCAGCGGTCTTAGAATCGAACCCCAGGAGTATAAACTATAAAGATTGAAAAAAACAGAGGAAGCAAAAACCCAAGCAAACCTTGGTAGCTGCTGCACACGAAGCAGATGGCTATGCGGAAGAAAGCAGCAACCATTGCATCCTTGGCTGCTGAGGACTATTCTCGCAAGCTGGAGCAGGGGGATTTCACTGGCGCGGTATGCAAATGCTCTTTTCTTATTTACTTTTGATTACTCTTTTACTGCAGTTGGATGGATATCTGCTCTCCAATTTCGCAAGGGTTTATATTTTTCAACTTGTCCTGGCTAGATGATTGTTCTCTACTCTCAGAAGGATTTTTCATTTCTTTCCATATTTGGTAGTTGCTCATTATCTATGCCTTTCTATCTGCATTTCAAAGCACAAAACAGAAAATAGATGAGTCATGGAGCCCTAATTATGTTCCATTTAAAACCCATCATCCTTACTGAACCCCACACTTCCGCATTCTCGTTCGCAGGGCTACTCCCGATTGGCTTCCTTTTCTTCCCGGAACTTCCTATTGGGTTCCGCCAAGGAAGAATAATGGGAGTCTGGTCGAGCTTCTGGGCAGGTTAAGTAACAACCCAATGACGCAGGAGGAGGGTCTCTCCTTTACTACATCGAGAGGGTGGCCCTCTTCTGCCTACTTCATTGAAGGTATTTTTGTTTCCTGGAAATTACATCGAAGGGTGTTATAATCTCAATAGAAGCTGCGGTATCTTCACTTGTAGGTATCTCCAACTCCTCGCCAGATTTCATTAATTCCTATCGTACCCATATATCATGCTCTAAGTCAATGAATTTGATAATACCTTGCTTCTTTTCTTGGAATCTTGGATGGTAGATCGAAATGTAAAAGAGTTTCAAGCACTTTCATGTATGTGTTGTGGAGTCTGGCTGACTAGGAATAACATGATATTTGAGGAAAAAAGCAGGAAGTCAGACCTTATAGCTTCGTATAATCCAATCAAGGAAGGATTGAAAGTAAAAATAAAGAAGACATTTAGGATTATAAAAGCACAATTATAAATCAAAACTATGTTTAGGGATATATCGATGGTGTTTGTCAAGAAGTGCCAGGCATGTGTGATGCTTGAGCAGTTGAGCAGTTTTATATCTTTCTATCACACATTTTATACTTAGTATGGAGCATGGCAAGGCACAAACAATTGGGCAGAACCATTTTCCTTAGAGGAGAAGCATTTGCCCTTTGAATTTTGCTGAAGTTTACTTTATAAAAAAAAGGAAACATTACAGGCTCAAAATTAAAACATTACAGGCTCTCAGAGACTAAAAAAATTAGAACATTACTGCTTCTCAGAGACTAAAAAAATTAAAACATTGAATCTTGGAAGCAAATGTTGGTTTCAAGTTTCTCTTTGGACTTAGCTTATGTTCCAGTCATCAAACAATTTAAGCCAGACTGATCATGCTGCAAAATTCAACATTTAAAAACACAAAACACAAATCCAAAACTAGCACAAATTTATGGAGGCAAACTAACGTAAATCTATGGATCATCTCTTCGTCCCATGTCCATTTCGATTCAGGTGTGGCAGTTCTTCAGTCTCGGGATTGTCCAGGTCAATGGATTTGGTGATACCAAGTACTTCTTTTCTTGGAATCTTGGATGGAAGAATGAATTGCAAAAACGATTCAAGCACTTCCATGTTGTGTGTTATGGAGTCTGGCCAACTAGGAATAAGTATAACATGATTTTTAAGGAAAACGTTCCAGCAAAACCCCTGATCCCTTACTGGAAAAACCCAAAGTCTGTAAAATTGCATTCAAAACCAGCACAACAAGGATCATAAAAATTAAAAAACTTGGGCAATAAAAGCATAAATGCTTAACAACTTTATATTTAAACAACTTCCAAAGACAATACAGAATCAAGCTCCGAAGAGGAAATGTATAATAATTATGATGGAGAGGGATCCTTACCTTGAACTTGGTTAAATGGGATTCGATCCCTCGAAAGTGTGCTGGTTGTTGGAGTGTGCAGAACAACGCTCTGGAACAAAAAGAACTGGATGAAACAAAAAGATAAGGTAGAATGGGGTGTACTTAATACACAATTCTCCCTCGATGGAATTTATCTCTCTCTAGAACCTGCATTAAAGAAACCTGGCTTGGGCTCTCATGGCTGCCCTGCTGGAAACAACAGACATCCAATGGGTGAGATTTTGGCACTGCATTAAAGAAACCTAGCTTGGGCTCTCATGGCTGCCTTGATGGAAACAACAGACATCCAATGGGTGAGATTTTGGCACCCTCTCGAGGAGTCTTCCAGGATTCTTGGCACTGAGCCAGGAGGTGCTAACACAGACAGAGACACCAAAGGCTCACATTTGTCTTACATGCTAGTCTCGGGTGAGATTTTGGCACCCTCTCGAGGAGTCCTCGAGGAGTCTTGGCACCTGAGCCAGGAAGTGCTAACACAGACGGAGACACCAAAGGCTCACATTTGTCTTACATGCTGGTCTCCCCGCAGCATGACATGCATATAATATATATTTAATATATAAAGAATATTAATGTTAGCCAGTCACCCCACCGTGCACTTTTACACTTCACCCCACCATGCACCTTTACACGTTGCGTCTTACTTTTTTTCACATCCAGTGTGTGGGATGAGATGCTGGACCAAAGCGCATGCCCAACGTTTGTCAATAACAATTAATACATAGTATGAATATGGATTCTCTATTGTTAGCTGCATATGCTATTGTGTTATTGGATTCACTTAGTTTGCTAGCTGGGGTTTCTTCTCCACAATCAACATAACTGTTTTGTATCACAAAGGGAATGGCATTTTACTCAACCATGAAGAAAACTAGGAAGGATGATGCTAAGCCTGGAAGCCTTAAAGTGCACGCCAAATTTGGAGGGAGAAAGAAAAATCAGCCTTCGAATCTCTTACAAGTTTGCAAGGAATCCACTGAACTCTACAACAAGGGTGGATTTCGTTGTCGGCATGAGCTTTTCTCCGAGGTGCTATTCTCGTAAAGGCAAGGATTCTTATGTACTCTAAAATAAAATTCTGAGCTTCACAATTATTTTGAGATCAGTGTATTTAATCACTCGAAAGAAGGATATACTGATCTAAGTGTCTCAACTCTAGATTTCATCATACTGTATATAAGAAATACATCTATTAAACTATTTTTCTAAATCTTGATAGATATGTAAATAATTCCATCTTAATTTTCTTTGTCCATTTCAAAATATGATATCCTACTTTTCAGTTTCATTTATTCTTAGTTACAGTGTGAGCCCATCTTAAGAGGAGTCACGTTCAGTACGAATATTCGTCTTGCAATTTTACGCTTCCCTCTCCAAAATTTGTACAGATAGCGCTGAATTCAGTGTGGATACCCATACGGTGTGCCATGCCATTAGTTCATTATGAGCAACTTTCTAAATCATATTCGTTCCACCAACAAAAAATGAACGGATTTCATAGCCATAGCTGCCTTTGATTTCTGGTAGAACGCCAATAAACTTTGGGAGTTGGTTCCTGATAAAACATAGAGAAGTTGCTCAGGTAATAGTAATTGGGGCAGTTGACAGAATAGTACAATTCCTTCTATACTCTGATGTATTTTTACGTAGAATTTTGAATTTTTCTTCATAGACCATTGCATAGCTTTTCCAGATTTTATTTATATGATGTTTTACTCTTACTGTATGTTTATGCAAAAAAATTAATTTGTTTAAAGATCATATCTATTCGACAATGTTTGTCAAATATTTTCTCAAACAACCCATTTGTTAGTGCCAAAATGATGTTGTAAATGTGGAATTGATTTACATGCAATTTCCGAATTTCTCAATACTAGAACAGAAAATTCCAGAATACTAATGTATGAACTAATGAAAAAAAAAATTAGTTGGTAAAATGAGATATTGTTATTCTTTCATCATATATGAAAATAAAAGCAAATGATAGAAACACTTTCTTGTCCATTTAGTTGGTAAAGTTGGTAAAATGAGTAACTTCCAACCATATTTTAATTAAAACCAAATACAGCCCGTCAATTAAAAAATGTATACCAACACAACACTAAAATGCTTATATATATGAACGGAATCAACTAGCCACCAAGAACCACATTTCAAATATCAATTAATAATAATATGAATGACTAGGACTTGTAAAAAACAAATTAATGAACTGTACCGACAGCCTTCCAATGTAGATTAAGCTAGTAATCACATGAGAGCCTATAAGCTCTAAGGTTTGATAGCAATATTGTAATGGTGAATAAATTCATAGCAAAATAATCATCTTCTCCGTGAAGCATTTTCAATGCCAGCCAATTACCATTTTACTTTCTCAGGAAAGTACTGCACAGAGTAGCAATAGACCATTACTAACTCAAAAATAAAGCATTGTTTATATAAAATATTAATAAAATTAAACAAACTATAGTACATAGCCAGATTCAGATTTTTCAAAATTGTCATGCATCATTATGAGCATATACCTTACTGATGAGTGAGAGATAATAAGGTTTCACTTCATCTACATTTATCCTCACTTTGCTCTTGCTGTATAAATCATATGTGTTGTACAAAACATGATCATGGTTATAATTGACTGATCATCCATGTAAATAATGATATTATATGACACTTAAATACTTAAAAGAGTGAGTACAGTTCTTACTTGAAAATTTGGAGCCATTTTAACATCTCCCTATCGTGTTCATTCATGAAGTATGTGTATGCATTAGCCCTGTGCAGAGCTGATTTGTGGTAACCATTCATAAATATCAGCAACCGATCCATGAGTTGATCAGACTATAGAATGATTGAAATCTGATTATGAATAGAGCAGCTGGAGGTAGTTGAGTCCTGTTCTCCTTAGCAACCTGGATAGATCAACAAAACAATAAAAAGATATTAAGAAATGAACAAGAAAGATATCATATGAAGTAGTGTTTGTTAAGCACTATGAAGTAGTGTTTGTTAAGCACTATAGGGATTGATTTTTTTGGATTATCATTCTGAGCTAATCTCTTTAATGATCAAGTTGTATTTTTTCATTATTCCATGTAATTACCAATAGCTAAGTAACCTAAGTTAGATATTCTCTTTACTATTGCATTACAGTTTCTACCTAATCAAAAATAAAACCAAATGTTTCTATCCACAATCTTATATGTTCAAGTGCCCAACATGGCTGACTGGTTATATGAATATTACGAACTTGATTAAATATCTATGCTCAACTAATTTACCCAAATTACAGAAAAGAATTAATTTACAAAAGCCAGCCGAATAGACCAATGAATCTTCATCTGCAAGGGGATATTGGCTGAAAGATCAAGCAAATATAAATAAGAGGTGATGCAGTCGTATGAAACTTAGCTTACAACACGGCGTTCTTTTATTGGACCCCTAGGTACAATTGCTAGTTACATATATTTTATATATGATGACATTTAGGAGGCCAAGTGCCCTCCTCAACATATCCCCCACCAACAAATCTTTGCTTAGTCCCCCAACCAGGATGTATTTCTTCAATATCTGTCGTCAATCAAGTAACAGTTGGTGAAGCCTCACCCTTTTCTTAGTCAGACTCATATTCAACGACTCATACAAAGGTATTTTGGCTTTCTCTGCACAGTATCTCTTCCTTCCACATCCACAATCACCATCCAAAAAGTGCTTCTATATTTATGCACTGGGAGGAACGATCTATCCAGTTGTGATGACACAGTGTCATCATTTGGTCATTAAGATATGTCTGTGTGGTGTAAAATGTTTTATGCTTGAACGTTTAAATCTCATAATTTTGTTTCAGTCGATACTGTTAGTCGAGTGGTCGCAGTCGTCATTCATATTGCTTCAGTTGAAATGAATTTTCGATAGCATTCTATATCTTTGGTCGACTATATAATTGGCTGCAACATTATATAGTTGGATTCAATTGTTCGGGTGGAAGACATATTTTAATGTTTAACTCGTCCAAGCTGGCGGCTATCATCACTATTTGAAGAACATATTTGTCATAAGATTATGGGCATGAAATAATTATTCTCTGTTGAAATCTTTACCCGTCAACTGCAGAAATGTCAACTGGAGAAACTTCGACTACATTTTCAAATAACATTGGTCAGTATTATGGTCGACGTTCAACTTCTATAGTCGTCTCTGCGATTATCACCAGTTAGTGTGAAGGTTCCAGGTCGATGACAAATCGTATTAGTGGTTATTAGTGTAATTGTAAGTCTGTTTCTTTCTAGATCATATCCAACAAAATATATTGCATATTGACAAACAAATAATCATTTAAATAATATGATATGTGGAGTTATGCATAGAATACAAACACAGTCATAACATCTTCTTTTTTCTCAAAAATTTAGATAAATTCCATGCAAATATCTTCAACCACGTATGGGACAATTAAAAGGAACTCGGGTTCAAAATCAAATTTATTTGAAACGCACATGAGTGGAAACCTTTTATCTTACGTGTTTTCACGAGAGCTCCATAAATAGTATATCAACCCAAAAACATATCACTTCTTTATACTTTTGATAACAGTAGATTTCTCACATTCATGAACACACGAGTAGTCTTTAAGCTTCTCCTTGCAAGTCTCCTTAGCATCTTACAATTTCCTTTAGGTTCAATCCACCCCACTCATTGTTGTTGTCACCCAGCCGAGTGAAAGAGGCAACGACACCAAGTTGTTGAGAGCTATGCTTTCACATAACATTCAAGCAAATACTAACATACACAATGAACCATCAAGTGAACACATGAATGGACCAAACATTTAGTCAAGTGCATTCTTTCATAAATGGTATATTTACACATCAAGATGGAGGTTGGAGCGGTTGTATCCACTTCAACTACTCATAAAAGCTAATGCATATGTTATCCATAATTACATATATTTTATATATGATGACATTTGGGAGGCCAAGTGGCCCCTTCAACATGCATTCCAACTCTTGTGCATATAGCTCATGTGATTGATAGAGATTGTGTCATTTCTTTAAATGGTTTTATGTGAAAACATCATGGCCATTCATTCACCTCCAAGGGTGGAATCTAACTCTCCTTTGTACATATGATTTAACCTAACTTATTTTGGTCTAGTCGCCCTCTAAGAAATGCTCTACTCTAGTGCTAACAAGGGTGAAATTATGTTCTTCATGGGAAATTTCACATTCTCTCAAATATGAGCTAGGGCGCAGTATATTGTGGTGGCTTTTGGGTGAAAGTTCAAGCTTTTTTCTTGAGATTGGATCTTTTTAAGCCCTTAATGATGGAAAATTACCCCATATAGTCACAGCATAATACCCCCTATATTGTGGTGCATTATGTCAGCTTGGGTTTATTAGTGGGTCTATTAGTTGTTATTGTACACCATTGTCTCCTATATATAGGAAGGAGATATTCTCATTTTAGTCATCATTATATCTTGTCTTGTCTTGTGTACTTAGTACATTGTGTAAGGAGGTTCCTCCCTCGAACAAGATTGATATTTATCTCTATTATTCATTGTTAAGGCATGGATTACTCTTTTATTGTCTGTTTCCGCTCTTTTTATGCTATTTCTGGGACTTGGTTGCATAACATTTGGTATCAAAGCTCTTTCCTCGGGACTGACTTCTGCCAAAAAAAGTCATATTGGAATTTTCACTACAATTTTTTTTCTACAAGGATTCAGAGATCGAGGTTAAGAACCCACTTCTAAAAAGGTATAAGTAACTCCAATCCGAAGTTCAGATCCTGATCTATTATAGTTTAGGATATAATTGTAGAGGAATCTAGGGTTTTTACTAGTCCAAAACCTAGTCTAAAATAGGTGTTCTAGGGAAAAAGGTCATATATCATGAATACGAGATCCAAATTGAGTGAGACCAATTGAATACAAAAGAAAACATACGAGGGTATATGTGGTAGAATTTTCAGCAACAGAAACAAAATATTGGACACATGGAATATAGTACAAGTTCACTCTTTTGGATAGGCCAAAAATAAGAAGCTTTCGTAGATTTGCAATAACATTTTGTTGGAACATCCAAATTAGGTCGGACTTGCGGAATTGGAAAGAGGACACATCAGGGTACCACAGGACAAAGTTTCAAACCTATAGGGGTACATATTCAAATTTTACCTCAATACAAGTCGACACAAAAATAGTCTTCTAATCAGGGTTTGAAAAATGTACGTCATTTTCCATTTGAATAGCTTTGAGCATAAGGATATATTTGTGGTAAAACCTAGAGTGTGATATATATTTATTGTTCAAAATTCCACCAAAAGGAAATGGAAATAATCACACTCCACTCAAACCCCCAAAGTATTCATCCCTGACATACGACGAAATGGAAGACATATGTTTTAGAGTGTCCAAGTTGGAAGATATGATTAAAGGAATGTGAAAATTGATGACTTAGTTAAATTGGAAACTAAGATGGCTAGTAAAGAGGGTCTCAAAAAGATGGCTAGTAAAGAGGATCTCAAAGGGATGGCTAGAAAATAAGATCTTAAAGACTTGAAGGATATAAAACATAGCTTTATTCCTCATGTAGAGGATAAGGAGGAAAAAAAGGACTTATTCCAGTCACACTTGGAGAAAATTGAAAAACAAATGGAGAGCAGGAAGTTGGAGTCCTCAAAAGTTGATGATTCGCTACAAAATCATGGGTTCAATTCAGGTCCAAGGAACTACTTTATCCCCAAGATTGACATGATGAAGTTTAATGGCAAGGATCCAATCATGTGGATTTTTCAGATGGATCAATTCTTTGGTCTACATCAGGTGCCCACTTTACAAAAGGTAACTATTGCATCCTTATATTTGGAACTTGATCAATTTGTATGGTACCAATCGATTTGTGACTGTAAAAATCACTTTATTGTATCTTTGTCTATATTCACAGAAGATTGGATTGAACATTATGGGTATATAAATAGAAACACCTTCTTTAGCCAGTTGGTAAATCTCAAGAAAAAAGGTCATGTTACAGAGCACATCAAACAATTTCAGCAACTAAGTCTTAGAGTGAAGAATATTTCAGAAGATAATTTGTTAGATATATTTATTGGAACCTTGAAAGATAACATTCAACATGAGGTGTGTCTCTTTGAATCATCATCCACAGAGAAGGATTTCATGATGTTAAGGAAGGTTGAAAGTAAAAATATGGAAATGACTACTAGAAAGGGCTTCTACAACACATGCAGAGAAAATAATGTTCCCTCTTCTAAACCACCACAAAGGTTGACACCCCAACAACTAGATGAAATAAGCGCAAAAGGATTATGTTTTAATTGTGATAGCAAGTATAGTAAGGGACATAAGTGCGGTGAGAATAAATTATTCTACATAGATTGTGAAGAGGAAGACCAAAAGAAGAGGAAGCATCTCAAGAAGAGGCGACTTCAGAATAAATTACTCCCACCATATCTTGTCATGCATTGGCTGGAATTAGCACTCCTCAAACTCTCAATATCAAGGGATACATCAAAAAGAAGAAGGTAATAGTGTTGATTGATTCCGGTAGTAATCATAATTTCATTCACTGTAAATTAGCCAAAGTTATTAATTGCTTTGTATATCCAGCACCAGAGTTTCAAGTAATGATTGTAGATTGATTAACTATAAATTGCTTATGGAAATTCCATAATATCAATCTATCTATGGGGAAATATGTATTGAATAGTCCAATTATTTCTATCCAAATGGGTGGTGTTGATGTTGTGGTAGTTTTCAAATGGTTACAATCATTGGGAACAATGGAAAAAAAACTTTTCATGGAATTTTGATGGGAAGGAAAATAATATGAGTTAAATGGTATCACAGGAAAACCAATCAAGGTGATAAGCTTAAATGGTATGACAAAGTCTATCTATAAGCATTCCAAGGAATTTGAATATATTCACAAAGGTATTCTACCTATTCAATAATTTGATCATGCTATCCACTTAATTCCATGCAATCTTCCTCCTAACATCAGACCTTATCAATATCCCTATAGATAGAAGAGTGAAATTGAGCGTATGGTTTTTGAAATGTTAGAGGTTGGCATATTATGCCTAGCCAAATTTTTTACTCTGCACCATTGGTAATGGTACCCAAGCTATATGGATCATGGCCTATGTGTCCTGATTATAAAGATGTCAACAAGATCACCATTAAATATAAGTTTCCCATTCTTAGCATTGAATCTTTGTTAGATGAATTACATGGAGAAGTTGGATCTTCGTTCCAGGTATCACCAGATTTGAATGAAGGATGAATACATCCCCAAAAAAACATTCAGAATTCATGAAGGTCACTATGAATTTTTGGTCATGCCATTTGGTCTCACAAATGCACCTTCCACATTTCAAGGTTTGATGATTTCTATTTTCAAGAATTTCCTTAGAAAAGTTGTGCTGGTATTCTTTGATGATATACTAATCTATAGCAAGTCTTGGGAAGAACATGTTTAACATGTTAACAAGGTACTAAAACTACTAAAGGAGAAAGAAATGTATGCAAAACCCTCAAGATGTTTCTTTGGGATAAATGAGGTAGAGTATTTGGAGCATATTGCATCTCATGAAGGTGTTAAGGTAGACTCTAACAAAATTCAATCCCTAATGGAATGGTCAATTCCCAAAACCCTGAACATTCTTCTAGGATTCTTAGGTTTGACATGGTACTACCGCAATTTTGTTCAGAAATATGGAAGAATAGAAACTCCTCTAACAACATTACTGAAGAAAGATGAATTTTCTTGGACTCCAAAGGAAACTCAAGATTTTCAACAACTTAAAGAGGCCATGTGTAAAGCTCATGTTTTGACAACACCACACTTCAAAAAAAACCTTTATTGTGAAATGTGATGCTTCAAGAAATGGAATTGGAGTTATACTAATGCAAGAAAGACACCCTCTTTCCTTCAAAAGTCATCCAATCAGGGGAAATAACTTAAAAAATCCCATTTATGAGAAGGAAATGTTGGCGATACTACATGCCTTGAAGCAATGGCACCCCTACCTTATAGGGAGACATTTCAAGGTTAAAACTGATCATGATAGCCTTAAATACTTCTTGGAACAAAGGCTATCTTCCGAAGAGCAACAAAAGTGGGTGACAAAGATGTTGGGATATGACTTTGAAATCATCTACAAAAAGGGGAAGAAAAAAAATTTCGCAGATGCACTCTCCAAGAAAGATAAGGATGTTGAAGCATTACTCTATCATATATCAATCATCCAACCATATTGGATAGCTAAAGCAAGGGATGAATGGAAAAATGATGAAGAATTATGGACATTTATTCAAAATTTGCAGCAGGATCCCAATGCCTTTAATAAATTTAGGTCGAAATATGACTTGTTATGGTACAAGGATCGCTTATATCTTGGTAATATTTCTCATCTTAGGAAAAATGTACTTTTTGAATTCCACTCCTCACCAATAGGAGGGAACTCATGTCTCTTAAAAACATACCACGAGGTAAAGAAACATTTTTTTTTAGGATGGCATTAAAACTGATGCTCAAAAAATTGTGATATAATGTTTGGTTTTCCAACAAAATAAAGTGGAAACAATTAAGACCCTTGTTCTCCTACAACCACTTTCCATTCCAAGCCAAATATGGATAGAGGTCTCGATGGATTTTATCACAGGTTTACCAAAGTCTGAAGGAAAGAGTGTCATCATGGTGGTTGTTGATAGACTTACTAAACATGCACACTTCTTTGCACTATATCACCCCTTCAAAGCAAGCATGGTCACCAATTATTTTATGGAGATGGAACAAAAGTACATGGTACATATATTATAGTAAGTGACAGGGATCCCATTTTCACTAGAAATTTTTGGACTTAATTATTTTCTTGTTTGGGTACTCAACTAGCTCATATCTCATCTTATCATCCTAAATCTGATGGATAAACATAGATCGTAAAAAAATGTTTGGAAGGTATCTTCAATGTTATGCACTTGATAAAAAAACACACTGGGTCAAGTGTTTACCTTGGCAAAATGGTGGTATAACACTTCCTTCCATACATCAACAAAACTGACCCTATTTATGGCATTTTATGGCTATCATCCACCATCCATCACATATTCACTAAGAGATTCCTCTAAGGTTCAAGCATGGAATACCACATGAAGCATCAACAACAAGTTCTTCAACTCTTTAAGGACTACCTGAATCTAGCACAAAATTGAATGAAACAACAAGTATATCAACACCGCAGTGAACAAAGATTTCATGTGGGGGATTGGGTGTTTTTAAGACTACAACCATACAAACAGATGTCCCTAAAGAACACCAAGAAGGATAATAAATTGTCACCTAAATACTACAATCCCTACAAGGTGTTACAAAATATTGGTAGTATTGCCTACAAATTGGAACAACCTGCATCTTCATGAGTCCATCCAGTTTCTCATGTTTCCCTGTTTAAAGAAGGTAATTAGTGACACGCTACTAGTTCAAACAATATTACCAAAACTTGACGGGGAAGGAAACATAATCTTGGAGTGTGAAGAAAACACTGAAATAAGAACTAGACAACTTCGAAATTGATTAATTCCATAGTATCTCATTAAATGGAAGAACTTACCTACGGAAGATTAAATATGGGGAGATGATTCCTTTATACAACATTATCTATAACTACTTCAGTGTTGAGGAAAACACTTTTTGAAGCCCTTAATGATGGCACATTACCCCATATAGTGTGGCACATTACCCCCTATATTATGGTGTATTACATATTATTTATGTCGACTTGGGTCTATTAGTTGTTATTGTACACCTTTGTCTCCTGTATATAGGAAGGAGATATTCTTATTTTAGTCATCATTGTATCTCATCTTGTCTTGTGTACTTAGTACATTGTGTAAGGAGGTTCCTCACTTGAATATGATTGATATTTATCTCTATTTTCATTGTTAAGGCATGGATTACTCTCTTATTGTATGTTTCTGCTCTTTTTATGTTATTTCTAGGACTTGGTTGCATAACAATCTCCTTCATTGAATTAGGGTTGAGCTCCATCAAGTAACATGAGCCTCCATTGTTTTTTGGTTGTTTTCTTGAGGGATATTGTGGATCTATTGAAATCATTTTGGTTTGAATATCATTTGGACACTGCTTGGATTGAAGGTAAAGTCACCATAGAACAGTGTTCCAACTCTAGTTATGCAAGAAAGGTAATCCTCAAGAAAGGATAAACCTGCATATATTTTTGTTGTTTGAAATGCATGGTGATGTTTAAAAGTGCATCCAAGTTCTTTTCCTTATGCCCAAACCTTGTATTTTTAGCTTTTGTGCCCATTGCATTTTTGGGTATGAACCCATTGAGACCATGATATATCCAAAAATCATGCATGATTTACCAAGGCTATAAATGCCCTTATATTAACAATCTTTAATTAGTTTATGGGTGTCAAATAATGAGCATGCCATGTAGACCTAGCCCCCAAGTTTTTCTTACTCATAATATCCCAACATGGAAAATATTGTGTTTAGCCAAACCCTCTTGTTTTGGAATATAGTGGGTAAAGAGTTTGAAATCCAAGAGTCTCCTTTTGTTTCATGCTTGGAAACAAAACTCGACCTCCTTGAACACTTTGGAATTATGTTTGCTCTTTAAATTTGACATGGGTATTAGTTATCATTGATGGATTTGACGGTCTCCTCATCAAATTGGTAACAGCCTGTCATTGGCATTTGTAGGAACATAGTGCTTAGAGGGTTTTAGTTATCATTGATGGGTTTGATGGTCTCCTCATCAAATTGATAACATCTTGTCATTGGAATTTGTAGGCACATAACAGTTAGATAGGTATCATGGCATTGTTCCGCTCTTGATGATAGACATTGGAATACTATGCCAAGAATTTTATTAACAAATAGTGGTGTAAAACATCAACCATATTTTCTCTTCATGTAAAAATATCATCCATGTTCACTTGAAACTTTCATCATCCACAACCAGCTGGAGGATCAGTTGCAATTCCTGGACCTTCTTCATATCATCCAACTAGACCTTCTTTGCCACTACCCAATCCTAAACCATATGAAGGAGGGCTAACAACATGGCCATTTTCAAGGACACCACTAATGGCCAACTCCTATCTGCACAAACCCTTTGCTTATGTACCTTTATTATTTTAACAAGGAATGATGCTAGTTCCTAGTTGGAACTCTTTTCCTGTAAGTGTGCACAATTGTTTGGATTGCTTTATTTTTTCTAGTTTAGATTGCTTAATTTTTAATTCCCATTGAATATGGAGGATATGTTTTTTCAAGAAATTTGCAATTAATTTGCACAACACTTAGTTTGGATTAATATGGAACTAATCACATTAGCACAAAATTCAAGGACTGAGTGTTAAAAGGGATTATCTTATTGAGTAATTAGATGTTGGAACTCGACACTAATAGTATTACTATTTACATTTGTAACTTAAATGAAGTATACCAATAAATAGTGTGGCATTGGTTGATGTGTTTGTCTGAGAAGTGGTGAATAAAGTACAAATATTTACTTAATGGAAAGATACTCAATGTGTAACCAGGAATATTTCACCTTCTGTGGACAGAAGTTGTTCCTCTGGTCTGAATGGTTCGGATCCAAAACAAATGAGTGAATGACAAAGGATGAAGACCTTCCCTAGATGTCGTAGACACCTGGAATGCTGCTTCGATAGTGAACCTGTGTACCTGCAAATAGATCAAACATGCAAACACATCAAAGCTACCAGAAAATCATCTACTTATCCATGTTAGTGACTAAGGAATCTAACAACATGCACATGCGAAATCAAAACAACAGTAATGTGGGACAGAAATCAGCTTTGCGTTAAAGATGTATGGAGAAGTTTACAACCAATTCCTTAGTGTCCACAAGCATCTCCATGAAACAAACAATTCATCCCCATAAATTCCAACTTTTCCCTCTATGCTCTCCAATGGTTTGGGCTAAGTGGTCAATCCAACAGCATAACAGTACCTCTATAGTTCTCCCCCTCAACTATGGACATGAGCTTGTATTTATAAGGCTCAATGGATAGGAATAGTTGAGAGATTTGTGGATGAGGTGGCTCTAAGATCCTATGATGGGGGATCTTGAGACCAACTAATCCACAATGATAGGGATAAGGGAGGACACGAGGCTCATGATCTAGAATCCTTGTTGTAATCTCACAGATCACATAGGGTTACCAATAATACACATTAATACAGACATACATAACAGAGACAAGAGACAAGAACAAGTAACTAGAATAACAGATTATATTATAGTGAAAGGGTCCATACAATACAGAGAACTGAACCGAGTTCTCATCTGGCTCAACAGCGTAATATATATGATTTACAAACAGTTACAACTTAACTACCTGTCGGTTCACTCAACCGACATGACCTTAGGTGGCCGACCTAATCTCTCATTAGTTGGCTGACCAACTTAGTCAGCTAATCGACTAAGTCGGTTATTGTCCAAGTCGGCATATCGACTTGCTCCTCCAACATCTCCCCCATGAACAAAACGTTTCTTCATCCCAAAGAAATAGGGAGGTACCAAAATTTCTTTGTCTGTCTAAGTAGTTATTCTTGTGCTTGATCTTCATGGGCTGTGAAGTCTGATGGTTGGTCTTTTCTGTATGCAGACTTCGACAATTGCTTCAGCTCTCACTGCCAGCTGATGTTGAAAATCCAACCAACTCTGTAATATTTTATGTATGTCAATGGTTAGTGTGGTCAAGCTTGATAATATCGACATTTTCTCTTGAATGGGAAATTTTTATATTTTCTCCATGTCATGACCCATAAACTAGTCCTTTTATTCTACTGTCTCCAAAAGTCGTTTCATTTATGGGTAGATGATGTCTACTTTTTCTAGGTTTGGAATGGCTTGTTGTACCCACTGATGTGCTTCTCGCTCGAGATTCTGCAATTTGGCTATTTTTAGCACTATTTGATCTTCAATTGTGCTTCTAAGTGTTGCGTCAGTGCTTTTCCTTTTCTCAAGCACTTGGATCTCCTATTGGGTCTTCCTGGCTTGCTAATAGACTCGACCATAGTAAGCAGGCCAGTCTCGCAGTACTTCTTTTGTAATGATAGACTCCTCCATGTGATCTTGCAACACCTTGTATGCTTCTGAAAAGGTTGTGTGCTACTCCATCAATAGTCGAACAGTTTCTTCTTTCTGTTCCTCTTTTGTGTCCTGAATTTGTGCCTGTAGCATCGACACCACACTCTCAAAAATCTGATAAGCTCTTTCTAGTGGTTTGTCGGTGTCAACGTCTAGTGGTCCTGGTATCACCATTTGTACAAGGCTTCTGCATCTGTTGAGAAACTCGACTTGTTCTTTTTCATTGTTGTCGAGCTCCTTACGTCTCTGTTGGCTCCTTGTCTTTGCTTCAATTGCCAGTGTTTTGAGGAGTTGTCCTAGCTCCCCATCCCTTAACTTGGTTACATCGACCGCAGTGGTCAACCCAACTTGACTGATGTGGACCATTGTTGTCTGTCCATGATGGTCCTTATTCTTTTTCTCCTTCTTCTTCTTGTGCTTCTGTGTTTCTGCTTGTTTCAGCACCTGTGTACCTGTAAGAGTCAAATACAAATTGTCTGTTTGATGGGCAACAGTGATTGATGGTATTTCTGTTTTTGAGTCAGTTGGATGACTGTTGCATCTGGTTGTGCATCTGGTTGGTTGGGTATAGAAGGTCCAAGAGTGGATGTGGTTGGTGCTGATGATTACGGTGGAGGTGGTTCTAGTGCAACTGGTTGAATTAGAGGTTCTAAGTCGGGGGGCAGTGGTGATTGTGTTGGTGAATGGTTGGGTGTGATTGGATTGGTGGAAGTATGGATGGGTGATGGATTGTGGTTCTGAAGGGGTGAGTCCATGTTGGAGAACAGTTGGTCAATTTCTTGACTTATGTCCTCCATATTTTCTCCTTCCTCATCGTCGGTCGGTTCAGAAGATGGTAGGTGGGGTTTGGGTTCAGTCGGAATGATAGATGTAGTCCGACTTGCGACAACTTCAGCTTCTTTGTCGAGGTTCCTTTGGAATGTCGAGCTTATTATTGCCACAGTCTTCAGCCTCTGGAGTACTTGGCCAGGTTAGGAAATGGGTAGTCGGGATCCACCGACATCGAACAAAGGTGCTTTGGTAGAGAGCTTCTACACCGTGGTGAATATCTCAGGCAGTTTTTCAATGTATGCCTAGAGGTCTCTATCACGGTCGAACTTTTCCTTCACAGCCTCCGACATAGCATTCTTGCATAAGTCGAGTGGGCTTACTGAAAGTTGTTATGGTATTAGTTCTTCTATTATTTTTGTCGGAGACGAAGGTGGGGATGTAGACACGAGATCCACAACATTTTCGGCGGTCGAAGTGTGTGTGTTCTTCGCCTTCTTTGGTCGACCTGGCTGTGCCCCTGCCTCGACAAATTTCTGAAATTGGGTTTCCACTGGCACTTTGTTTATTGCGGCATCTTCTATTATGTCGAGGGCCGTAGCTGCTAGTTCCTCCTCATATTCTGAAGATTCTGCAATGATAATCTTTCGCTTACCTTTCCCTTGTTGATGTTGCTATGTTTTCTTCCATTTTCTTGAAGCTGTTATCTCCTTCGACAATTTGGTTATATTTTCTTTGGTGGTAGCATACTCTGTATTTTTGGTTTCTATCTCTCCCCTTGGCTCTTGAGTCGAGATGAGATTTTCTTTAGTCGGATTGGTTACCTGTTGTTCTACATGTGTCTCTTCTCTTTGTGTTGTTGGAGGTTTGATTATGATTTGGAGTTGACCAGGGCCTTCAACCGGTGTCTCCTCTAACACAAAGGTACTGATGTATAGGTTAAGCTCATAATCCTCTTCCTTCTCCTAGTCTGTCAGCGGTTCCTTTATCGAGAAGTATGTTTCCTTTGACTTTGCTAGTATTGGTACTTTTGTTCCTGCTTGTCGAGATAGCTCCTGAAATATGTATTCAACTGCTGGATAGTAGTTGAGGGTTTTTGCATTTGTTTTGGCGCCCTGCATGTAACACGCCGTAGTATTGTCTAGTTCTAGCTAAATGTGGGCCTTTTTAGGCATACTTCTTCGAATGTTTTGAGGCACCCTCCATCTGGTTGTGCAGACTTTTAGCTGTCGGAGCCAGTTTTCCAACACTTTCCCATTTGTAAGTTCCTTCATTGTTCCACTCTGGGCGAATGGTTTAAACCTCCACATATGAAATCTTGTCGGCTCTTGAAATTGCTTGTCCCCGACAGGGCACAAAGAGTACATTACTATCCATAAGATAAGGGATGGGAACCTGATAATTTCTCCCGTCCCCTGGAATTTTTCACAGATGTTTTTCATCATGTAGGCAACATACTCAGCCCATCTGTATACCTTTTCATTGGTTGCAATGGTGTCCACTGCCTCCAACATATCCAGTTTGAGGTCGCTTCCACGACCTGCCATTGTGAGTGTACTGGCTATGATCTTGGCTACAGTTTGTGGTGTTCGAGCTGTTATGTGGCTAATCATCAACCCTTTCAAGTTTTTGCCTGATGCTGACCCTGTTAGTTCTTCAACCAGTCCTTCTTTTATACCGACTGGTATTGGGTCTCCTTTGTTTGATATACTTGTCAGTTTGTAAATAACTTCCCCAAAGATATCAACTAGTTGATCGAAATAAAATCGACCATTGTGGTATCGGCTTATGATAAAATTTACCGTTGTTTCTTTTGTGCCACCGAAACTGGCCATGAGCGATGCGTTGACATAATTTACAATGGAACTGTGTTGTATTTTCCCTGCAGCTGGGGTAGGTTTCTTGTCGACATATGCCCATTCTTTTATCTAAGCCCATAGTTTTTCCCATGAACCCTCCTGCACCTTAGCATTCTTGATGTTCTTCAGTCTTCTTACTAATGGTGTCTCCGCAGTCTATAGTTCCTTGGTCTTGGCTAAGGCTCTGGTCTGTTTTGGTGCCATCTTGTCGGTCTAATGGTCGATTTTACTACGGTGCTCTTGGTTTTCAGTTGTCTAGTTGCTCTGATTCTCTCTCTGTTTGAATTGTGGTGACTGATCCTTTGGTGGTTCAGTATTTATAGTGGACGTGTTGGATGTTTTTGTCGATGAGTGTATTAATGGCCGACGTGATGGTCCAGCGAGAACACTTGAGTGTGCGTTAATGGTGCTTGGGTTTTGGTGCTCGAAGTCATGAATGTGTGATGGGACTTTCGAGGTCATCGATCGATGTCAATTATGAAAATGGTTGATGGTGTTATATCGATGGGCATGATGTCGATGGTCGAAGTGGTGATTCCCTGTCATTATTTTTGTGTATCAGTACTATTTTTCTTTTTGGATTTTTTTTTACACTTTTATAGCTTTTGTTTAACCGTTATGGTCGTTTTTTTTTTAAAGATGGATTTGTTTTAGTTTCTGTAGCGTTTTAGTCAGGCCCCATTAACAAGTTTCTGAAATACTATGCCTTGTAACGTCCTTAGTCGGACTGATCCATTGGTATGTATCTCTTCGACAATATAGGGTCCCATCCATTCTGTATGCAACTTTTTAGGTTTCCCTTTCACCCGACTATTGTATAATAAGGCAAGGTCTCATACCGATAGATTTTTGTTTTTGATGTTTCTATCGTGCCATGCCTTTTGTTGTTGTTTCTAAATTTCTTGATGTTGGATCGCGATTAGTCGATGTTCTTCAAGTTTACTTAGTTGCAATAGTTGGTCCTTTCTTCCTTGTTCGACATCGGCATGTAAAATTTCTGCGACAATAGGTGTATGTTGTCGAAAGTGTAGAGGAACTACTGCTTCCTATCCATAAACTAGTCGAAATGGTGTTTGGTCGGTTGAATGCTTGTATGCACATAGTACTGCAGGTATCTTTTCATCCCATTCGTCATTATCAGTATTACATATTTTTGTTAATCCTTTTGTTAATGTTTTGTTAAATGCTTCAATTGCTCCATTCGACTGAGGATGGTATGTTGTACTCTGACAGTGGTCGATTTGGAACTAGTATGTTAGTGTTTTAATAGTTTTATTTATGAAGTGTGTTCCCTGGTCACTGATTAGGGTTAATGGACATCCAAATATGGTAATGATATTCTCATAGATAAACTTAGCAGCTATCTCGCTGTAACATGTGTCAACTGGTTTTTTCCCTACCCATTTAGTTACGTATTCGACTGCAGTTATTATGTACCTTGCACCTGTTCTTTTTGTTGGTATAGGAAATGGTCCTATGAAGTCAGTGGCCCAAATTTTGAATGTCAAACTTGGGATTACTGATATCAAGGGAATTTATGTACTAAGCAAGGGTCGACCCAGCCGTTGACATCTGTCACATTGGCTTACAAAATTTTTGCAATCTTTGTGGAGTGTCGGCCACCACAACCCTGATTGTTGGATTTTCTTTGCAGTTGTGCTTGCTTGGAAGTGTCCTCCAGTAGGTCCATAATGTGCTTCATGCATTATATTATTTCTTTTGTGTTCCAGTACGCACCTTCTGAGAATGTCGTCTAACCCCATTTTATATAGGAATCCATTTATGAGACTATATGGTGCATCTTTCATGGCTAAGATTTGTTTCTTCTTCGTACTCATGCCTTCTGGTGCTTGTTCATCTTCTAAAAACTGAGTTATTTCCTCTAACTCTACCGGAACTGCTTCTATTCGAAATAAATGTGCATCCGGTAAGTCGTCTTCAACTCCTATCGATTCCTCCCCTGTGTCGATTCAGGATAAGTGGTTGGGACCGACATTTAGCTTACCCGATCTGACAACGACTTCGAATTCAAATTCTTGGAATAGAAGTAGCCATCGACAAATTCTTCCATGGTGTAGAGGCTTATTTACGAGGTATTTCAGTGCTTGATGGTCAGTGTAAAAGATGAATGGATTATCTAGTAGATAGTGTCAATATTTTTGTAGTGCGAAGACCATTCCTAATGCTTCTCTTTCGATTGTCGAATAGCTTCTTTCAGCTTTGTTTAGTTTCCTGCTACTGTAAACTATAGGATAGTCCATTCCATCATCTCCTGGTTGAGTTAGGATTGCTCCTATTGCTAGGCCTAATGCGTCAATGTGTACATGGAATTTGATCGACCAGTTTGGAAACCTTAGGATGGGTGCTTCGACTAGATTTCTTTTTAGTTTTTCGAATGATATGTTGCACTCCTCTGTCCAATTAAATTCCTAATCATCTCTTAGCAATTCTTCCAATGGGTATGTCATGTCTGAATAATGTCTTATGAATTTTCTATAGTATCATGTATGACCAAGTAGTACCCTGACTTGTTTCGGATTCATCAGGGGTTTTAAGTTGAGGATGATTTTTATCTTTGCGAAGTCAACTTTAATACCTTCTTTACAGACAATATTCCCTAATAGTATTCCTATAGGAGTTAAAAATATGCACTTCTTGATGTTTAGTGATAGTTGGATATGTCGACATCATTCCAGCATAAGTCTTAGCCATTTACAATGGTCCTTTAGTGTAGAGTATATTGTCCAATCATCGAAATATACTACCATTGTTTTGTAAATGTACTCCTGAAATGTTTTAACCACAATCCTTGAAAATACTACAGGTGCATTTTTAAGTCCAACAGGCATAACCCTATAAGCAAATGAGCCAAATTCACATACAAATGTTGTCTTTTCTAATCTTCTTTGGCTATTGGTACTTGATTATAACCTAAGAATCCATCTATAAATGAATAGAATTAATGTCCTGCTACCTCATTTAAGATTCCATCTACATAAGGAGTTGGGAATGGGTCTGTTAATGTAACTTTATTGAGTTCTCTGAAGTCGACACGGATCCTTAGCTTGGTTGGATCATGTTTCTTTGGTTGAACCACCATTGGACTTGCCCATTCTGATTGGTCAATAGGATAGATGATTCATGTTGCAAGCATGTTATCAATCTCTTTCTTGACTATCTCTTTGTATTTGTGAGCTAGTTTATATGGTCATTTCTTGACAGGTTGAACATCAGGTTTTATGTCGATCTTCATTTCGCCCATTTCATGTACTAGACCTTTAAGATCATTATATTCTCTAGAAAATACATCCTGAAATTCTTTCAGTAGGTTTGTGATCTCTGTTGTTTGTGCTTCAAACCAGGAGTCTCCAATTTTTGCTATTTTTGGTCGATCATCATTTGATATGTCTACTTCTCTAGTTTTGACTTTAGCATCTAGCCATTTCGGTGCTTTAGCTTCTTTGATTGGTAGACTTCCTTCCTTAAACTATGAGAATGTGGCAGGGAAGTCTGTTGTAGTCATTCGGTTGTTATCCTCCTTGTCGGTTGTTTCGACTTTGAGTGCTGTGCAAGTAGGTTTGGTCGTTTCGACATGATTTGATTTCCATCTAAAAATTTTCCCTTCCAACTTTTCATTTTCCAACTGTAGTATTGTTGACTCTAGTATTGTCCCGGTTTGTATATTGTTACAGTTTATTGTCGGTTGGTTGTCCCTTAGCATTTTTTTTTCTGTCAGTTGTACAAATGCTTTGATCTGTTTTGCAGTTTCGACCAAATTCTCATTTTGGGGTTCAAAGTTGAAATCTTTGATAAAATTTTCTTTAAGTTCATGCCATAGAAATGTTTCACCCCGAGCTTCTTCCATTTTGTACCATTTGTTCAGTAAGTTAGTGAGTGTTGATGGAAATAAGTGTGGCCATGTACGTTCATCCTTATATCCCAGTCTTCGCCATTCTTTTTCACATATCTTTATATGGTTTTCTAGATCCTGTCCTTGGGTAAATATAGGTATCTGAGCCTGGTTGGTTAACTTCTTTCCTCCAAACCTTTCTATAAAATAAGTCGAAGTTGTTGTCCATGTCTGTAGTCTTGACTGATGGGTATCCCACCATCTAGTAGCTTGTCCTATAAAAGTTTCTACTAAACTTTGTAGTCGGTCATGTTCACTGATGTTCCTAGATACTTTCTCTACATGCATAACTGGTGATTCTTTTTATTTATACCTTGGGACTTTTGTGGTATTTATATTTGTTGGTTGTAATGTAGGATATTCCCTAATTTTCTTTTCAAATATTTTTGGGATGCTGGATACCACAAAGCATTGTTTGACTGGTTTCTTCTGTACTTTTTGAATAGTCCAGCATCCTCTTGTTTTTGTTTCATAGTTTTCAACCTCTTAATCATATAGTTCTGCATCTGAATTGTATCCTACTGAGTCTTGGTTTCCTAAGTAAAGTTCACCATATGTATTAGGTTATGTGTAATCTTCATTATTCTGTATCTGATATAGTTGTCGGATGTCAACTTCTTCATCAATTGGTTATGTCCAAGGTTCTCCTTGGGATGGATGAATAGGTACTATAAATTTTTGTCCATTCCCCTTTAATTTGATTCTTTCTTTGTCCAAGGATATCGAGGCTTTCATTTTTATCCCCCAAGGTCGACCTACTAATGCTGGGAAGGAACTGGATCCTTCCTTAGGCTCGATAATTTCGAAGTTGACTTTAGTCGATATACCTTCTATCGTTGTGTCGACATTTTTCTAGACTCCAATAGGTTCAATTAGGCCTTGGTCTACCAGTTTCAAGTATATTCCTGATTCATATAATCAAGGTCTGCCTAACTGTTCCCATGTGTCTCGAGTCACAATATTTACCTGTGATCCAAAATCGAGTACAACTTGTCGTACATGGTATCCTTCAATTTCCAAGTCGATAAGTGGGTCGGCATTACTTTTATCTTTTTGGTTTAAGCTGTAGATATTCTTTGTTTGTTTTTCGGTGTTTTTGTTGTGTTTTATTTTATACAGTAAGTCGATGAATTATGATATTGTTTTATCTTTTTGTACCAACTGTATTAGCTCTTTTACTGTGTCCTGTTGATTATCATCTTCTTCTTCCTGTCGAGCAAATTCTCTAAATATATTTGTTGCATCTTTATATATTTGTTTTTCTTTAACTGGGTCAGGATAAACATTTTTTTCTTTTATCTTGCTTATTTGGGGGTTATCATTCCCATTTTTTGTCCCTTGTTGGGTTATGGTATGTAAATTATTTGTATTGATAATATCATGTTTTTGCACACATGACAAGAGATTAACATTCTTCTTTTTATTTATCTTTTCAAGCATAATAGGGCAATCCTCTAATGAGTGATCCCCTACACCACACTTAGTACATAATTTTAAGTCAGTCCTGTCCTTGTATGGACAGTCTGCATGTCGGTGTCCTTCCTTGTAACATGTGAAACATTGGATGGGCCGACGTGGTCGGTTGTCTCAATTCCCAGAGAATCGACCTCGACTTCCATAGCTTCCACGTCGGTTGTCAAACCGGCATTCATACCGATGACCTTCATACCTTTGATTATTTTGGTCGTTTTGCTCATTGCTTTGTGCAACTGCGTTAGTCTGATATACTACCTGATAATTTTTTCAATTCTTTAGATTCAGGTGGTAGTCAGAGGTGTTGTGATTTTTAGTTTCACAGATTGCGCACCATGATGCTTTTCCATTCTTCATGTTGAATGGGCAATCTTTTGTGGTATTCTCTCCATGCTCCTGGAAGATGTCGTAGAAACATTTTGTTTGCACAAATCGAACATCTTGTCAGCTAATATCCTGTCGGCAGTTGTCCTTTGACTATCCGGCCGTCGAGCACTTCATGCACCAAATATCTTGACTCTTAAGGTTTAGCTCTTTTAGAGATTTCTGCATGATCTTAAGTTGTTCCTCCAGTTTGTGATCCGCGGAGTATGCTGGAATGTCTTCATCCATTTCTACTTGTAGAGCTTTTGTGAGCGCATCTTCATAAGTTTTGAATGTCTCCAGACTGATGTGTCGACAAATATTTTGTGACAGGCCTGCAAGAAACCACTGGATTAATAGTTGCTCATCAATGACATAATCCAACTGGCTGAGAAGGTCTTTCCAGCATTTGTCGTAGTTGCGAATAGTTTCTCCTAGCTATTGTGATGGTGTCTTTAATTTCTTTGCTGCTAGATGTTTTGCATCTGGAGTTTTAAAGAACGATAGAAATTGTGCTTTGACTTTGGATTTTGTTGCTCATGGGGTTCTCTTAGAAAAGGTCATATACCAAGTTAATGCCCTCTTCCTTAAGGCACTGACGAACTGCGACATCTGTCTATCTTCATCAATAACTTGGTTGGCCTTCCAAGTTGACTCACAGATGAACCAATGTCATCTAGGGTCCTCATCACCCTCATATAGAGGGATGTGTGCTATCCTGTGACCCATGTCGGAGTCACTATCACTGTCTTCCTTAGGAGGTGGCGGTGGTGGGGGTGGTGATGGGGATAGTGGGTTATTTTGTTTATTCTTCTATGCAAAACTATTGTTGACATAACTCTTGTTTCCATTGGTCGTCTTGGTTTCTGTTTCTTCTCCGACAAGCAGTTGGTCGGGGTCGACTTCTCCCGTCGATGTCCAACTGCAATTATTTGTCTGCAGCTCCAAATTTTATGTATCTTCCAAAGCTGTATTTGGTAGGGGGGGTGCTCCTTCATGTGTCAGGTAAAGTAAGTGGATACTCCAGTTGGAGGGTAACGCTTGAAGCATGACCCAATTTCCTTCTTCTGGTCGACGGATAATTGGATGATTATCATCATTTCTCTCATCGTTTAGTCAGCTCCAAATACCAAAGTCACCAGCTCCTAGTCTGAGGTCCTCTTCAACAATTGCTTGTATCCTGGTACTTGGATCCGTTAGAGATAGAGGTATTACCTCCTGGGGGACTTCTAATTGGAGAGCTTCTTGCTACTCTATCCACAAATGTTCTTCCATAGGGGACACTTCTTCTTCCACGCCTTCCTCATGTCGGTTATGACCCGACTCTGGCGGATTTCTCTCTTGGTCTGTCACCCTAGTGCTCATTCCTCTTTGCAGCTCTATGGCTCTTTCTCTTCTCTCTTCCCTTCTTTGCAACCTCTTCTCCCTCTCTATTTTCTGAAAGTTCGTTGTACCTTTATGTGATACTGTCCTTTTGATTTCCCTTTTAGGTTGACTTCTCATTGCTAGTGAATGGTTTCTCTTTAGTCGACTAGAATCCTCTCCACTTTACCTTGACATATGACCAGCTACCCCCCCATTGCCTACCTGATGCTTTAGAAAGCCCATATAGTTCTATTCACTTGCTTAGGAAGTATTCCCACTCCCTTTCGGCAATGAATTTCTCCCACTTCTTTTGTTTCTCCGCCCAGTTAGTATTTTGTGGCGGTTCGCGTAGTAATGGATGAGGTTCAACAATATGACCTACTCCTTTCTCGATCAGAAATTTGAATAGCAAGGTCGATAAGGAACATAAGAATTATTCGGTGAGGTACCGCTCATGGGCCACAAGGAAAGCGCGGTGCTGAGTTTTTTCATGTAGAATTGACAAACTGAGTAGGTTTCCACCGTAAGTGTTGGGATTAAGGGAAAACATGGGAGTTAAGGGTCTTATCACTTGGTGGTGACAGGATTTTGGTATAACAGAATGCCCCCCAAAGCATGAGACTTAGAGGGATACAATAAACGAGAGCTTTGAGAGAACAAGTTGTCACTTCGAGGTGAAAATGTCAGCTCGAACGGAGCATGTCGTCAAGTAGGCATCTGTAGTACATCAATATTTTTGACTCATAAACACATGTAACCAACTCATGGATGCAGACCAATACAAGGCAGTTCCATGGGAGGAATAAACAAGCATGGCTACTAGAATACAGCGTAGATCCATGTGATAGAGGACTCAAACTTGGACATAGCTACCAGACATACAACGTAGATCTATGTCATACAGACGCAAATCTGAGCATAGCCACAAGCATACAAATGTGGATCCATGCTAGATATACAAAAATCCATCGCAACCTGGGGAAAGCTATGAGCGCTAAACAAATACTCAGGGTCTTCATCTCATCTTTCACAAAGTACGATTCTATCCATGTGATTACAATGATCCGAAGTCGAACATGGTAGAAACCACTTGATTACCGGTCAATGATGTGAACCATTAACAAGCGCGAGGGAGATCACCATTGATGTCAATGATTCCCAAGGTTACCTAGTACAATCTACTGAGTGTGAATAGATGTCCTAATGTCGAACACCTAGTGGATTCTATCGATCAAAGGTCAATGATGTGAACCTATGTCGAGAGCGAGAGAATCTGTCATTAAGGCATACATATCTTAAGGTACTAAGCTTTTGTTTCTAAGACTATTTCCCAAATGATGAGCTGATGTCAACGGGAATAGTCTCGTTGAAGGAGGGCCATGATGAATCCCACATCGACGACATGAAACTCAGAACATAGTTATGGAATGATGTGAATGTAGTAACCATAGGACTGACTCAAAAGTACTGACACAAAAACTATTTTGACTACAGAGGTAAAAACTTCTTCAACTTCCCTTTGAACATCAAGTGGCACGACAAAATACTTGGTAGCATGACTAAACGGGACAAACACACAATGCGGCAGTGGACAATGCATTATTTTGGAAGACTCAAAGGAGTGACATGACTCATGAAAGTGGATCATCATGGACATCAGCTAAATACCCAATTGACTGTAATGATATGTAGACAAGTGCCATGTTCAAAGGTAGTGACAAACTACGGCCATTTGTTTGCAAAATGATTCCCTTCCCATTTCCCCCATCATGGTTGATGAGTGCCTCTTTTCAGTTTTACGAGTTCAAGGAGGGTAACAAACACTCAGTATAGCTCATCCGAAGACAATTCCAAACTCATATGTTTTACGAACCTGAGAGAGGAGGGGTTCGTTCCCAAAAACGGGTCTCTCAATGTTTAATTTAACAAGTCCAATGAAAGAAAACTCGATATCGTTCATGTTTAGAGAGTCTGAACGACCACAAAAGAAGACTCCAAAGGGTCCTTTTTTGTATGATTTAGTCTCTAAGGCCCTAAAAAGTATAAAATTATACCTTAGAGAACTCTTCCAGTCATGATTGGCTGGAGTGTTCCTTTTCCATAAATAGTCTATCCAAATCGAAAAAGAGATAACCTACCGTCGGAGAGATGACTCTTCAAATGCTTTAACGAGCGTGAAGAAGACAAGATCACTCAACAATATTTTTGTATTTAAGGAGCCTGAAAAGAGTTTAAAGAAGACTCCATTAGGTCTGTTTTCAAAATGAGAGATTTTACGAGCCTGAAAAGAATAAAAAACGAATTCGAACCTTTGATACTGAGTTTCAAGAGCGTGACCAAAGTGTCATAATAAACGCTCAATGACTTTTTCCATTTTATGGTAGTGCAAAAAAGTCAAAAACGAACTTCCAAAACTTTACTGCTACTGTTATTCTATCCTGCAACGACTCAAAACAAGCATTAAATGTGCTAATAACTAACATTAAGGGATTACGACTAATAGATTTTGAGTAATAAGTGATTTTAAACCAAAATTATAGCATGTCAAACCCAAAAATGTGTATAAAAGTCATGTAAATAGTGAAAAATCAAAACATTTTACTATGTACCCATAGTGGAGAGCATTTGGAGCACTTTCCTATCCAGATCTTTAGTTGCTGATATCGGGAGTTTCCACTGTTAGATTCGAGCCCGTCAGTTCCAGGTAATAGCCTAGACCCTACTCTTTCATCCTATGCCTTTAATTTTGACTTTTGATGGTATTTTGGGCTTGTATGGCAAGCCCTAAAATCATGGAAGTGGGCATCACTCCTATCCCTTTCAGGATACGTAGTACCTCAGTAGAACCACGTTGAAAACAAAGCGCACAGGCGGTGCCGGCCGTGAAGATGTAAAACTATTCACACAAGCAAAACTAGATCATTTCATTTGATTTGAATGATTAAGAATGATTCTAATGGGTCTTGTGATTGTTTTTGGTAGGTTCTTGCTAATCAAAAAATGGTCATATGGAAAGAGAGACAACATGATAATGATGACGCCTTCGCCAAAAGGAATGCAGGTTACATAGCCGCATTAAGAGACTGTGAACTCCTAAAATTCTTCCAAACTCCCAGTATGGTATCACACGAGCGATTGCTTGAGCATATACTCCGGATGTGGAATCCGAAGCAACAATACTTTGATGTTGGGGATCATATTCTGATAGTTGAGGTAGAGGATATCTACTTCCTTACTGGCCTTTCGAGACGGGGTACTCCCATCTCGCTGACTGGTTCCCGCGGAGGGGACATCACTACACAGGAGTTGATAAACCATCATTGTATTCCTGGGACAAGGACATTGGGGAAGAAAATCCCCATAAAGTCAGTGATGGACGAACCTCTATAAACTGTATTATTTACCATGCAGAGAGTGGTGGGAAGCTAGGGAGTTCACCAGGCTTCTAGAGCACATATGCTCTATGCCATAAAGGCCATGGCGCCTACAACCTTCAACTAGGTAGAAGCCCTGCTTCCGATATTCAAGGATCAACTAACTAAGTTTTGGAAGGGGGAACCGAAGAAGTTTGGTTTTGGTTCCATTATATCCTAATTCTTCTTCGAGCGGGTGCCACAAATGAGACCCCAGGTGGTCTTTACATAGCTGAGAGCACGGGACCCTCGCATGCAGAAGTGGGTCCGGATTATGGCTTGTACTAGAGCGGCCAGGGGGAAGGTGAAGTTCGATGACCCGTTCTTCCGATCGCTGAGAGATCATATCCTCATGGTGGATGATTATGCGTATGTGGGTACGGACTTCAGCGGAGACCCTGACCTACCGCTCCCACCTAGTGGAAAGTGGGGTGACATCGGTAAGAAGCAAAAAACCCTAAAATGGACATATTGTTTTTATGTTTTTGATGTTTTATATTTTTTATGTTAAGTAACAAGACCTAAATATTTTCATGCAGATGTTGGAGTAGCATGACCTGGGGGAGCTTCCCCATTGGATAGATGAGTCAGAGCCCATTTCGTACCGCAGGGTGACGATGTGACTGGGGAGTTAGAGGAAAACCTGGAGAGGTTGACCCTAGACATCCCTGATGTTTCCATTGATGACACCCCTTTGAGGTATCAGAGACCTACAGCGGGAGTACCAGGTCGGTTTAGCAGACTGCTACGTAGAGTATCCCAGGCAGTGATGTGCTACCACGAGCATCACTAGACGATGTATGCATGATGTATCTACTGAAAGCTGATAGCTTCAGGATTTTGTATGGTGATTTTTTCCTGAAAACCTACATGCTTCAGATGAGGTCTTGTGACCTATTTTTTGTAAACATGTTCACACACACATATATATATATATATACAGACTTTTACCTAGTGTTTATACATCTCAAATGGTGAATGTATTTTACATGATTTTTATGTGTCTTTAATTGTTTATTTACAATGAACCATGTCTGATTTTAATGTCATGAATGGGCAATATGCCAATCTAGGATGTAATTAGATAATGAGTAAGCAACTACATTATGTTCCCTAGGGATATGCCTATAGGTGATGGTTTCAAATGACCTTTATAACAAGCATACACTCTAGAAGAGGCAGAGAAGCACAGGGTTTCTAATGGTATAAAAATGGTTTAGATGACAAACCACAAGTTGTGAGTCCATCAAGACTACCAAATTCTGAACATCCTGGGAGGCAGCTTCAGTCAGAAGACCCATGACTTCTCGATACTTGGTGATTTTTTTGGTAGCGGGACCAATAAAAACCGCTCCTGAACTGACCAAATCATCAGCTGGGGAATAGAGAACCCAGGCAGCTGAGGCAAGATTCAAGGTGTGGCGGCAAGCACCATCAGGGAAGCCATAGAAAGCCATCTGCTCTGCACAACCAAAACATGGTATAAATAGATATGGACACTAAACTCAAAACCATATTGAAAATACTTAAAGCACACTGAAAGTCAAGCAACATACATATATACAATATACTATCCAAGAAATATCTAGGCATAGTACCTCTTTAGGTACAATCCATTGCGAGGTTGCCCTAAAGGGATTCCATCATAGTCTACTAGCTTGTAGACCCCTTTCTCTAAAAATTTAGAAATAACGAAAGGACCATACCACATGGACTCGAACTTTCCTTTCCCTAGTTTTTCATATCTCTAGTCGTAAGTCAAAACTAGCTCACCCTCGTTAAAGGCATGAGGTTGGATGTATTTATCATGCTACACCTTGACGCGTTTCTTATGTGCCTCATTAGCCAAGGAAGCATCTCTCCTAATTTCGTCAAGCTTATTCAAGTACAAAAATCTCTCTTCCTCTGCAGAAGTGTCTGGGAGAAGTTCGACGGCAAGTTTCAAGGATGGAATCTAACATTGAATCGGTAAGACAGCTTCGATTCCATAGACAAGTTGGAAAGGTGTGAAACTAGTAGTTGTTTTCACCGAATTCTTGTAAGCCCAAAGAGCGGAGAAAATGATATGGTGCCAGTTGGATTTATGGTCTCCAACCATCCAACGAAGCATAGTTTTCAAAACTTTGTTAATGGCCTCTACCTGACCATTAGCTTGTGGATAATATGGCATAGAGTTTTCATAGCGAAAACCTAGCTTGGCACTTAGTTCCTCCATCACTTGATTACAGAAATGTGATCCGTGATTAGTAACAATGGACTGCAGGACTCCAAATCTAGCTATGACATGATTGAACAGGAAGAGAGCGGTAGCCTTACCATCTTCTGCATATGTAGGCGTAGCCTCAAACCACTTTGTAAAATAGTCAACGGCTACGATGATGTAACCATACCCCCCGACTAAGGTAGGATTACAATGTATATAATCAATCCCCCATTTGGAAAATGGGCCAATGGTAATGACGGGGTGTAGCAGAGCAGGATGAGTGCGCTTTTTGGGAAAAAAATGTTGACAAGGTGGGCATTTCTTAACAACATCATTATAGTATTTGAAGACTGAAGGCCAGAAACAGCCAACGCAAAGGACTTTCTAGGCTGTAGCCATCCTAGATAAATGACTTCCACATGCTCCAGGGTGGCAATCATTCAACACATGTTCAACTTCCTCATGGGTGAGGCATCATCGGAGAATAGAATCAATCCCATGTATATACAAGGTATCATTTAGGATGAGGTAGTATTTCACGTGGTGACAGATACGGCAGCGATTGTCATGGGATAGATTTGGCTGAAATCTTTGTGTTTGGAGATAAATAAGCAAATCTCTATACCATGGATCAGTAGTGCTTATTAGGAACAGGAATTCATCCGAAAATGAATCATTGGGCTCAGATTCCATCAAAGCACAGGGAAGATCACACATGAGCTCAGCAAAGACTAGGGATTTATTTGATGTGGCTCTAGAAAATTCCAGATCAAACTCCTGTAGTATGACTATCCATCGGGAGTACTTGCCCCCGAGCACCCGATGAGTCAGGATGTAATACATAGGGTTCTGGTCTTCCAATACAGTGGTTGTGTAGAGCAAAATGTAGTGACAAATTTTTTGTACAGTACTGACCGTGGCCAATGCTAACTTCTCCATGCATGAATATCAGGTTTCAGAATCCAAAAGATTCTTACTAGCATAGTAAATCACGTGCTCCTGACCGTTGGGATTTTTCTGCACCAAAACCATAGCAATGGTAGTAGCGAAGGCAAAAATATACAAGAGAAAGTCCTTTGAATAATATGGGGGGTGTATCATGGTTGAATGAGTCAGGGCATGTTTGAGATTATCAAAGGCGCGTTGGGCTTGGTCATCCCAGAAGAATAGAGTGTCCTTCTTAAGGAGACGCATATAACTGTGCATTTTCTCTGCAAAATTGTACACGAAACGGAAGAGAAATTTTTCCTTCCCTTGCAAACTTTGGAGTTTGAGAAGATTGGTTGGGGCTGGTAAAGATCAAATGGCGGCAATTTCCAAAGGGTCTATCGGGATTTCATCCTTAGAGACCACAAAACCTAACAGACGTCCCGTCTCAACGCAAAAAACACATTTATGCGGATTGAGCCGTATATTATAATGACGACATCTCAGGAAAATATCTCTAAGATGACCAGGGTGGTCCTCCCATCACTGTGAATGAGTAGGGAGGTCATCAAGGTACGGTTCAACAATATTTTTAATATCATGAAACGCATAGGACATTGCACACTGGAAAGTGGCTCCAGTATTTTTTAAGCCAAATGGTAACTTCCTATATGCAAAGGTTCCCCACGGGAAAATGAATGTCATCTTGTGTTGATCGGTGGGTAATATCTCAATATGATTATAGCCTGAAAATCCATCCATGAATGAGAAGATGACACTTCCGACACAGTTGTCGATAATCTGATTGATAAGTGGAGTAGGAAAGTTGTCCTTGGGACAAGCGTTATTCAAATCTCAAAAATCGATACAGACTCTAATGGTGCCCTGCTTTTTATTGACAGGGACAACATTTGATACCCATTCCATTAGGGGTACAGGATAAATAAACCTAGCTTTGAGAAGTTTCTCTATCTCAGCTTTAATAGCTGCAGCCTTCCATGGACGGACTTGCCTTATTTTTTTCCTGACAATTTTAGCTGTGGGATAGGTTTTAATTTCATGGACCACAATGGATGGGTCTATCCCTGGAATTTCCTCATAATACTAGGAAAAAATATCACGGAATTCTTTGAAAAGTTCCTTGTATGCTTCAAATTCATCTGCCGAGCAGTTCTTCCCAACATGAACATGATCGATGGTACCAGGATTGGTTGATATGTCAATCAGATTTGTCTGAGTAATGTTGCAAAGGTTTCCTTTAGAATCTATGTCTTGCAACAATATAGGACTTTGAGGTGCGTTGACAATATCAGTGGAAAACAAGGATGCAAAGTCATGGTTAACCGAACTGGTGTTGGGGAGGAATAGGGATCTATGATGGTGATCCTCCCAAATGGACTCATTCATATTCATGATCTCCATAATGGACTCGTCGGAAGGAAAAGTCTCAAAGAGATAATCTAGAACAGGAAGAGATGGTTCTAACCAGTAAGGCAGGTGGTAAGGATCCGAAGCCACCAGATGAAGGTCATCGGTGTGATCATCGAAAAGGGTTTGAATGATGTTGTATATTTCTTCATGTGGACTCAACGAGGTGGACTCAACAATTTGTTTTCCCTTGGGCTCACAATCAAATGACGCAATCATATTTATTGTCGTTGTGTCTGTCTTAGGAGGAGTGGATGGAAAAATCCCCATAAGGGATGAATCCTTCAACATGCCTACCCCAATCGACTGGTAAGGAGGAGGGGACTGGCCTAACATAGGGATGTTATTAGTTGTAAAGGAAGTAACATCCAGCATACAGAAATCAAGCTGATCGATGGTAACAATTCTCCCTAGATGTGGAAATTGGACTGTTCGGAATACCGTCGAAGCGACAACGATCATGGCATAAAACCAATTTCTTCCTAGAAGGAGGTTGTAATCTAATGGGGTGTCCACTACTTCTACTTGAATAGAAATAGTTTTTACCCCAAGCTCGACTACAAGGGCTGATATGAGACTGTGGGGCTGGAAACCTCGTCCATCAAAGGCTTTCAGAGTCGTAGGTGATGTTACAAGCTCGGGAGAGCCGATAGCTTTCCAACAAGACAGGGACAAAACCGAAGTTGAAGCTCCTTCATCTAACACAGTCCTAAAGACTTTCTTTACAACTACTTTCCTGATGATTTGGAAAGCAAGTTTGTGAGGTAGTCTAGACTTATAGTTCTCAACATTGAAATGAATCAAATTAGTATTGTTTGGGTCTAAATATCCTAACCCAGTTAACAGGTTTTTGCGTTGTGTAGAACAAATTTGGAGCACTTCCAAGGTAAACATTGCACATGGTTCCTGAGAAATATCTTCAACTACATTATAAAATTGAGCAGTTCGGGCATTAGGGTTAAAAACAGCCTTCCTAAGAGTACTCTTGGGTGGATGCAAAATCATATCGAGAGTAGGCTTCTCGAAGGTTAGGGGGATAGTAAATGAGGATTCAGGAGAACCAGTAGAGGGAGCTTTATCTGAAGAAGAATGGTCTTCTTTCTTTCCTGCAGGTTTGTCAGAATTCTGACTTTGATTTTGTAGACTAATGGTATCCGAGGACATCATACAAATTTACTCTGACGAACTAGAGTTTCCCTGATTAGACATCTAGTTTATCAGTTGTTGTTGAGAGGGAAAAGGATACGTGAGAACTGTGGGTGTGGGATTTGTTTTCAAAAATTGGGTGATTTCGTCCCGGCAGGGACACTCTTTTGTGAAATGGTCACCTCCACATAGCAGACATGGATATTTTTCTTTCCTTTTCCCTTTATCGTTATCATTGTTGGTTGGTTTTGGATTCTCCTATTGGTTTCCAGGTTTTTTATTTTTACTTTTGCCCTTCTTTTTATTACTTCCGGAGGTTTGAATACTCTAAATAGAATTGACCTCGGTGGAAACCTTGGGAGTCGAAGGAGTAGGGGTGGTAGTCTGGGGTTGCTTGGCAAGTTTTGCTACTGACGGGGACTGGATTGAATCAACTGATATATGTATTGTTCCCCAGCAGAGTCATCATATTTGTAACCATGAATATTTCACCTTCTGCGGATAGAAGTTGTTCCTCTAGTCTGAATGGTTCAAATCCAAAACAAATGAGTGAAGGACAAAGGATGAAGACCTTCCCTAGATGTCGTAGACACCTAGAATGCTGCTTCGATAGTGAACCTGTGTACCTGCAAACAGGTCAAACATGAAAACACATCAAAGCTACCAAAAAATCATATACTTATCCATGTTAGTGACTAAGGAATCTAACAACATGTACATGCGAAATCAAAACAACAGTAATGTGGGACGAAAATCAGCTTTGCATTAAAGATATATGGAGAAGCTTACAACCAATGCCTTAGTGTCGACAAGCATCTCCACGAGGCAAACACTTCATCCCCATAAGCTCCAAATTTGCTCTCTATGCTCTCCAATGGCTTGGGCTAAGTGGTCAATTCAACAGCATAACAATACCTCTATAGTTCTCCCCCTCAACTATGGACATGAGCTTGTATTTATAAGGCTCAATGGATAGGAATAGTTGAGAGATTTGTGGATGATATGGTTCTAAGATCCTATGATCGGGGATCTTGATCCCAACTAACCCACAATGATAGGGATAAGGGAGGACACGAGGCTCATGATCTAGAAGCCTCGAGAAAATTCTCTTTTTCCCATTTTACCTAGGGTACTGCTTTTCTTCTCTTATGACAGAGTGATTTAGATGAGAAACGCTTATGGACAAAATACCATAGGCAGTGGCACCACTTATGGAAAACAATATACAGGCGGTGCGAGCAAGGTACCTCTCATGGGCCACAAGGAAAGTGCAGTGCTGAGTTTTTTCATGTAGAATTGACAAACAGAGTAGGTTTCCACTCTAAGTGGTGGGATTAAGGGAAAACATGGGAGTTAAGGGTCTTATCACATGCTGGTGACAGGATTTGGGTATAACACAATGCATGTCTTATATGATTGATGTACTCTACATCAAATGTGTCAATCTAGAGTCCAACATTCACCTTGACCATGCAAGGTTGTAGATCCTCTTGATAATGAATGATATAAGAGACTCAAATATCTTGTTCTTGAAATTTGGATATGTCGATAGGGGAAAGGGTGTGTGAGTTCATTTTTTCTAATTTTATTAGAAGGTCATAAGTTCGTAACTTATTAATGTGTCACTTACAGTGATAAATTGACTAATTTGGAATGCTAGTATTTTGGGCTATTGATTAAATTTGTCATGATAGGTTGTAATGGCAGATTACAAAGTCATCTTTGTTATACACTGAAACATATAAAAATATTACGCAATTGCTTTTTCAGGAAGAAAGGTATTCCACATTATCACTAATGAGTAAAATGGCAGAGTCATTGAAAGTGCAACTAGTTCAAGTTTTATGTTTTTCCAACTTTTTGTTTTCAAACAAAATTCCTTTCATATAATATTTAATGCATTGCTTTGCATTCTTGATTTTTACAGGCATGTACAAGGAATTATTTTTTTTGGAAAAATGGTTTACTTTTGTACTTGTTTGTTACCCCATTGTTCATTGGACATGTTGAGTGGAGTGTTTTGGTTAACTTTTCATGTTTTAATTATTTTGACTTGTGTATTCATTTTGTGTACTTATAAGATAAGATCTTTGAGGGAAAAGATCCTATCCAATTTTTCATGATCTTGCAAAGCTTCATTGTCTTTAAGGTCCACTCTGAATAACTATTTTAGAATGATTTCATTTTCGACATCAATCGCTTACTCAAGTCTTGGACATAAGTTATATGTTTGAATTCTAATTGAAAATTCCATCTTTCTAATAAGCATTTGTGAGTTATGTGAGGATATTTCTATGATGGAGTTCACCAAAATCTATCCCAATGGATGTAACAATTATTAGCTTGATTCTTATCTGATCCGATCCTAGGTGAAACTCAAATAGACTTGAAGAATAAAGATTCACTCTTCAAAAGGACCAGATTTAAGGATATTTTAAAAATGACTTTGATTGCATATAAAAATTGAATCCAACTAATGCTTATAAATAGTTTCTCATGTAAGTGTATTGATGTGCATAGGAGTTTGTGGGATTGTCTTACTTTCCATTAACATCACATATCTTGACTACTAAAGCATAATGATGAATATAAAATATACACATGAAAGACATAACAACAACAACCACTTAAGAATACTAATATATTGTTAACGGAGTTCACCAAAACCTCCCTAGATATGTCTCCAAAACTACTCCAAATGGAGTGTCTAATCCATTATCATGATGCATAAAACCAGTTTACATCAAAATAGATTCTACTACAATTTGTCTCTATGGACTATCAAAACCGTCTATAAAAACAAGTGCATAACAAACCCAAAAGCACACCTTTACCATCTCCTTCACAAATGTCCTTTGAAACAAGAGCATACGATCACACTTTCATCATTTTCAAAACTGAAGAATAACAACTTCAGAACCACCAATAAAATTGCATTGGGTGCGTAGAAGTTGGATAAACTCAGACATGATGCAGCTACACTTGTTCTCTTGAATCGCCTCCATGAGCTTCGAGCCTCAAATAAGACACAGTCTCTAAACAACATAAAAGTATAAAAACATGATCTCCATGCATCATGGAGTAAAAATGGATTGACTCTCTCATGATTCATGAAGTCCCTCACAATTAGAACCTCCAAGGAGTTACATGGGAATCAATGTTGAGCTCTCACAATCTCTCTCACAAATTCATTCCAATGCCCAATTCAATGCCCCTTTTCCCCTCCAAAATCTTGGTTTATATATCCTGAGCTCTTCTACTTTGGGAAAAACCATGTGAACCCAAACATAGCCTCTTAGTTAGGCTAGTTACAACTTGTTTTCCCCATATAAGAAAATGATTATTTCAAATGGTCCATAATTGAGGTTTCACATGTGGTTACTCCCCGCAATTTAGCATTACAACCAATATTTTGTTACAAACAAATACCATATTTGTTGTCTTACAAAACAACCATATCGTTGGCATAAAAAAATCCACTTTAAAACTTGACCCAAAGTGGTGGAACTCCAAAATTTGTGGTCAAATTTTGCTTTAAAAACCCACTTTTCAAAACCATAACCAAAGTTTTATTGTGGCACATAACAAACCATGGAGTAAAATGACAAACCACCCCAATATTCTATGGAATAAAACAAAGTTTGTTGAATAATTCAAACCCACAATAATGTACTTACCCAAAGTCCTTAATTGAACATGTGCTAAAATGTTGGGGCGCACTCCACATTTGGATAGTTGGAACTAACTTTAGGATGGGATTGACCCGCCCAAAAACTTTGGCAGGGCTGTTTGGCCCCACCTTTTCCTCCAAACACATGTTTAAGTAAAATTTAAATACATTGTTTTTCATAACCTCTAACAAGTAATATGTGTAGCACATTGGTAAAATATGGCATTGAAATAATTGAGTAGAAATAGGTCATGGGTTCAATCTTCATTGACCTCACAAAAAAATTTGTGAAATAACACTATATTGTGGCCATCTATCCTGCCACTTTCATATTGTGGCCATCTGTCCACTGTGAAATAACACCATATTGTGGCCATCTGTCCTGCCACTTTCATATTGTGGCCATCTATCCACTGTGAAATAACACCATATTGTGGCCATCTGTCCTGCTATGTGGCGACCTGAGATTGGACCCCGTCACCCCCATGTAGCCTTCCAACTATGCATTCAATGTTTGGACCACATCACTTATGAAATAAAACCAGCGTAGATCCAAATCCTAGGCTCTATCAAGATCCTAGAGGGATCAAATCTTTCTAGGTGCAAACCTCTTCTTAAGTATTACACTTAATGAGCTATCATTTTGTGTGTCCTATATATACCATTGCTTTGATTCAAACCAAAAGACACATCTTTTTATTTAAGGTCAACATATAATATATTTATTATTAATATTTAATATTATTTATGGCCAACACATAATATTTAATATTATTTTTTATTTTGTTATGAACGAACATTACAACATCTCCTCATAAATGGTTTTAAAACCATATGCAAGGCCCTCCTAAAACCATGGGTTGTTTAGGAGGCCTTGCACATGGTCTTAAAACTATTTGCAAGGCCCTCCTAAACCATGTACAATAAAACCATGGGTGCTTTTAGGAGGCCTTGCAAACCCTTGCACATGGTTTTAAAACCATGTGCACAGTCCTCCTAAACCATATATAATAAAACCATGGGTTGTTTAAAAGGCCAACATTTTTTTGCAAATAATTCAATTTTTATTTTTTTATTATTATTTTTTATGTAGGAACATTACAACATCTCCCCCATATTGTGTTTTTTTTATGGTCCACTTTGTTTTGGGGGATAATTAAATTTTTAATTTTTTATTGTTTTGTTATTTTTTACTTTTTTATTGTTTTGTTAGATAGGAAGATTACAACATCTCCCCCATATTAGGTTGTTTTTCTGGCAGACATTTATTTTGTTTTATAATTAAAAAATCAATTTTTTATTAATAAAAATAATGTTACGTAACGTTACATGACGTTACGTAACGTTACAAGATCTCCCCCATACTGGGCTGTAGAGAGCCTCTCGGCTCAACCATATTGTGGCCACTTGTCTTGCCACATGGTGACTTGAGATTGGACCACGTCACCCCCATGTAGCCTTCCAACTATGCATTCAATTATTGGACCACATCCTCACAAAAAAAATTGTGAAATAACACCATATTGTGGCCATCTGTCGTGCCACATGGCGACCCGAGATTGGACCATGTCACCCCCATGTAGCCTTCCAACTATGCATTCAATGATTGGACCACATCCTCACAAAAACTTTTGTGAAATAACACCATATTGTGGCCATCTATCCTACCACGTGGTGACCCAAGATTGGACCATGTCACCCGGCACCATATTGTGGCCATTGTCCTACCACATGGTGACCCGAGATTGGACCACGTCACCCCATGTATCCTTCCAACTATGCATTCAATGATTCGACCACATCACTCGAGATTACAACTAGATTCAACATCATCTGTCTTCTCATCATATGGTATGTCACATGACGTACTTAGAGGAATCCACATCAATTGTACAATCTATGCAGTTTGTCCATCTTTTTGTTGTTTTATGAAAACTTCAATGGGTGATAACTTTCACATACGGTCTCCATTTGACGATTCATTCATGTCAATGGAATCATCTCAACAATATATCCTCGATGATGATGGTTCCATTGAATTGTGATAACTTCAAAGTTTTTACCTTCTAAGATCCACCTGGATCATTCCTCCCCACTGGGAAGGATTTTGATCCCCAAAAGTTGTTTATTTTCCTACTCTGCACTTGGAAGTTTTGTTTTCTCCAATGATGCCTACATAACATGTTTTTCCTTCTTCATACTGAGCTCTAGATGAAGCTTCCAACACTTCTCAATCTAGTGTCCACTCAAGTCATAATGAGTGCAAAAATTCTTCGATCGTAAGTCTTTTCTATTCTCCACCTTCCAACTTGAAGAGTGGGATCTAGTAGCCATAACCTGCTTGGAAAAGGTCTTTTGCTTTCCACACATGTCCACATAATGGTTATTTGACCCATAAAACATGCATGGATAACGATTCCATAAAATTTGGATATCAAATAAATCATGCTGGTTATACCTCTTGTTGCAAGCTTGATGGTGTGATGTTGTCTTCATTGCATGTTCATTTCCCTTTGTATATTTCTTAGAATATCTGTCCGTGTCATATGATGAGGTGCCATCACTCTATTGTAATGGTTCTTTGCTTGAATCTTCTCTGAATTTAGCTTATTTGGAGCTTTCTCCAATCTTTTCACTACCATACCCCAGTCCCTCAAACTAAGGTCTTCTTACCACTTCTAATGGTTGAACAGTGCCTTGGCCATGAAAGCAAAGTCCTCCTCCTTTGTATCCAATATTCGCAAGGATCTTGAATCCAATGCCTCAAGTTTGCTTCTTAAAAGCACCAAACTGTCCATCATGATGAGAAGGAGATCCTTTGACCCTGCATCATCTTGTGACTCTTGGTCACCAACCTTCTTCCCTTGAGGGTATGAAGTCTTAGTTGAATCTTCTAAAAAACCACCTTTGTCACCTAGTGCTTGGAGAGCATCTTTGATCATTTGACAATAAGGAAAATCATCAGTACTTCTACAACAAGAATCACAACTAATATGCATGTCAAGCCCTCGAGATGGATTTTTCTTTGATGTACTTTTCATTGCTTTTGTAGTGGAGCATTCTCCCACTTTTTTTTCCACTTCTTGCTCCAAAAGCAATTATATTTTTCTATTCTCATCTTCTTCAATATCCAAAAGTCTTATAAACTATGAATTTTTGGCTTGAATGCACTAGTTGATCTACTCGAACTCTTGGATTCTTGCACAATTTAGGCATTTTTCCATCTTGGACTCAATATCTACAATCCTCATCAATCCTTCTCTGATACAACCTTGATCCAATCCTAGGCAAACTTAAAATAGACTTGAAGAAGAAAGATTCACTCTCCAAAAGGACAAGATTTAAGGATCTTTTAAAAATGACTTTGATTGCATATAAAACATGAATCCAACTAATTCTTATAATCAGGTTCTCATGCAAGTGTATTGATGTGCATAAGAGTTTATGGGATTGCCATACTTTCCATTAACATCACATATCTTCACTACTAAAGCATAATGATGAATATAAAGTATTCACATGAAATATATAGCAACAACAAGCACATAAGAATACAAATATGTTAACAAAGTTCACCAGAACCTCCTTGACTACGTTTCCAGAATTAATCCAAATGGAGTGTCCAATCCATTATCATGATGCATAAAACTGATTTACATCAAATGGATCCTCCTGTAGTTAGTCTCTATAGACTATCAAAACCATCTACAAAAACAAGTGCATAATAGACCCAAAAACACACCCTCACTAGGCCCTTCACAAAATTTCTTCGGAACAAGAACATATGATCACACTTGCATCATTTGCAAAACTAATGAACAACCACTTCAGAACCATCAACAGAACTGTATCAGGTTCTTAGAATCTAGATAAACTCGGACATGATGCAACTACACTGGTTCTCTTGAATCACCTCCATGAGCTTCGAGCCTCAAACAAGACACAATATAAAAACAACATCAAAGTATAAAAACATGATCTCCATACATCATGGAGTCAAAATGGACTAACCCTCTCATGATTCATGAAGTCCCTCACAATTGGATCCTCCACCTGGGGTACTCAAAATATCTCCAAGGAGTTACATAGGCCTCATTGTTGAGCTCTCACAAGCTCTCTCACAAATGTATTCCCCAATTCAATGCCCCATTGCCCCTCCAAAATCTTGGTTTATATATCCTGAGTTCTTCTACATTCATCATAACCATGTGAACCCAAACATATCCTCTTAGTTGGGCTAGTTCCAACTTGTTTTCCCCATATTAAAAAAATGGTTAAGTCAAATGGTCCATAATTGGAGTCTCATATATGGTTACTCCCCTCAATTGGGATTACAACCAATATTTTGTTAAAAAAAATGTCATATTTGTTGGCTTACAAAACAACATATGGTTGGCATAAGAAAATCCACTTTCCACTTGACCCAAAGTGGTGGTGCTCCAAAATTCATGGTCAAAGTTTGTTTTAAAACCCCACTTTTAAAAACTATAAAAAAGTTTTATTGTGGCTTATAACAAACCATGGACTATAATGACAAACCACCCCAATATTTTGACAATGCCATACTTTATCCAAAAATATTCCTCCTTTGATTGTATTATTTCCAATTATCCTCAAATTTGTGCTAAATTGAACTAAGAAACTAATTTAATAAAAAAGGGAATTTGAACGTGGGTTCTTAATAATATTTTTCCTAAGATATAAACTCCTATTTTGTAGTAACTATCTCCTATATTTGGGGACCCAAGAAAGGGGTGGAGGAAAAATTCCTCCATCTCACCCATTCACTCAATTCATTCATACAAATTTGAATTGAGAGGGGAGGGATTAGGAAAAAGAGGAATCTTGGGAATAAAGAGAGGTTTTGAAAAGAAAAACTTAACTATATTGATATATATATTATCGAGAGATGAAAGAAGGGATGTTGGGTGATATTAGACACCATTAGTGAGCAGCTAGATACCATTCTGAATTCTTGAAGATCGTTGGATTAATAGGTTGTCCAAAGAACCTTTAAATCTTTGTCCAAGAATCTTCATAATGTCGGAAATGAAATATGGAAGTAGGCAATGACTTGGGATCACATTAGTGATTGCCCTGAGAGACGCTTTCTATAGCCCAAAGTGGATGAGATATGTCACATATGTGACGTTGATGTGGCAAATGTAGGCTCAATAGACCAAATATAAAAAAAAATATAAAACCAAGCACATGTCGGCTCCAAATTTAAATTGGATAAACTATAAAATAGTTTTATATAAATACACATCGGAATTCAATTTCAATTTCCATATTACTCGATGTACTTTACATCTTGAAATGGGTAGATAAATATGTTACTTCATAATCAATGAATGAATGGAATGTTGGCATATTTGTAGGATTTATGTGTTATTGTTTAGGATTACAAATTGTAAGTTGGAAGGTGGATGATTGTGATGGAAAATATATTCGATTATGCATTATTAAGTTAATAATAAAATAAGAAGTTAGATATTAATTTTGTGATAATTGCAAATTAATAATAATTGGGTAAATTGCAAGTATTTTATTTCATAATTGATTAATTAATGCAAAGTTTATTTATTTGTATGATTATTTGTTACCCCTAAATTATAAATTACTCAACATTATTATTACTTTATTACAATTGACCATTTTTATGGTGTAAATGTGTGTGTGTGTGTGTGAGAGAGAGAGAGAGAGAGAGAGATGATTTCAATTTTTTGTTTCTTGGAACTAGCATATATCCATCTTAACTTTCAAGAGTCGATAAGCATTAAACCCCTTGGGGTACAAACCTTTCCTCAAATTTAGCACTCTAAAAAGAGTTTGCACCTCAAGTGATTTGATCCCCCTTGGTGCTTGATAGAGCTAGAGTTAAGATGGATCTATGTTGGTTCTAAAGAGCACGGAGAGGAAGGGAATACATGAAGAGTTGAAGAACATAAAAAGGACGACTTCTTGTGTTGTCTGGAGAGAGGAAATGAGTGCCAAGAGCTATCCTAGCGAAGAGATGAAATAAAAGTCTAGTACTGACTTGCTTGGTTGGTATATTGGGAGATTTTAGTAAAAGACAAGAATAATTTGAGAAACATTGACAATATTCTTCACCCTAGTGGTCTCATGGTCAAACATGAGGATGACATTCTACAACAAAATATTCTATGGTTGGGAGGAAATTAGTTCCCTATAGTTACTTTCATTGGAACTCAATTTCTAAAAAAGATAAGTTTTCTTTTCCTCCTTATGAATTCAATCTTGTATGATGAATTAAATATTTTCATATTTATTATTAGGAGTTTCAGTGAAATTTCACGTAGACTTGATGAGGAGATCATTTGAATTTATATTGTATATTGTAGAAATGCGTTGTGCATACAAGTCTAAAAAAATATTTTCATTTTTAGTGCAATGGTGACATATGAAGTGTAATGAATCCAAATTTGAACTAGGGATATCTAGCACATATTGCCATTTATCCACCAAAAGTAAGATTTAGATTTGTCTATATATGACCCTTAAATACGTAAAATGGTTGTAGATGAAATTATACCATAACTTGGTAACAAAGTATCTTTTGGAATTCAGAATTTAACAACATATGACATTAATTTGCACATGCTCACCAAAAATCAACTTCATATTTCTCTATATGAATCCAAAAAATGCAAATGGTTGTAGATGAAATTTTGTTATAACTTGGTCATATAGTATCATATGCTATAGTGCCATATAGATTGTTGTTTCAATCTTCTATTTCTTCTCTACTCCTCTTGACAACTACTCTATTATGAAATGTAAAATTGCTACAATGAAAATTCAAGTGAAGCTCAACCCCTCTTTTCTTATCTTTAGTTTTATTTATTCATTAAAGTTAGGTTTTTTATTCTAGTATTAAAATCATAAAAAAAATAAAGAAAGTCTACTTCTTCTTCATATTCATAGCTAATCCCTTTAAAACACAATACACATCTTTAAAAATTGCAAAAATAGATATATTAGAAATAATTCTTTATAAAGTCAAGTTGATAAATATAAATTCAACTCAAAAAGGGATTTACAAAAAAAATAAAATCAAACCTTGGTTTTGAGTAGCGATCAAATTCTTCACGTATATGCTAACATAACATAACATATGTATGTTTTACTCTCTTCTACTCTTCTCATGAACACAAATAAATTTACTCTCTTCTCCTCTAACATAACATATGTATGTTTTAATCTCTTCTACTCTTCTCATGAACACAAATAAATTTAAATATTTTGACATATTTAAAAAAAATATTAATAATAAAATAAAGTTTAAGGTTTATGCTAATTTAAATATTACATTTAAGATATTGAAGTATTCGTGATGAAAAAGTTGTTACTTTTAATTATGTCATTATTTGTGAAGAAGTTAAAATTAAATAATGAAATAAATTTAAGATTTATGCTAGTTTAAATATTTATATTTAAACTATTGAAATATTCGTGATGAAAATGTTGTTACTTTAAGTTATGTCATTATTTGTGAGGAATTTGAGGTAAAAGAAGCCAGGAAGGAAGGAAAATGGGCAATAATCAGAAATAGGAAAGCTGTTATTCGAGATAGAAACCAAAAAGATAGTAATAAATAGCAATTCAACAAGCTCCGGATTCTTTCTTGGAACTGTCGAGGCTTTCCATGGAACAAAGGCCCCAAGATCAGTTGGATCTCTAATGAAGTTGATATTATTTTGTTAGTTGAAACTTGGGAGCACGCAGAATCTAGGGTCCCTAACATAGATGGATTTGTGCTTTGGTCAATCTGGAACAAGCGATCCTCTCGCAGAGGCATTGGGGGTATAGCGTGTTACATTAAGAAGAACATCTCCCCCCATGCTAGGCTTTATAAAAAAGACCCTCACAACCAGTATATGTGGATATAAATCACTGACATCAACAATAGAAAAACCTACATAGCTATATGCTATTTTGCCCCTATTAACTCTAACTTCTATAAGAAGAACAATTTGGATAAAAATTGTCCTTACAATGGACTAGAGAATGATATTTCTAGACTTAGGAATGAAGGTAATATCCTTTTAATGGGCGATTTTAATGCTAGAACTTCTAACAACCAAGCTATTCTCCTAAGCAATTATTCCGACCCCAATCCTCTCTGGTTAGATGAAGACCTTACTTTAGCTAGCAGGTACAAGAGAAGCTCTGTAGATTTAGGGTAAAATTTGTTTGGGTCTGAGTTAATCAAGCTCTGTAGTTCTCAAGATCTCATAATTTGCAACGGTCTAACGAAGTGGCCTAGCTCTAGCCAGATGACCTGTATCCATGGGCTTGGTAGCAACGTAGTAGATTATGTTATTTCTGATATTTCTTTATACAACGATATAATAAATTTGGACGTTCTAAACGACCATGAGCCTGATTCGGATCATAAACCTTTAATGTAGCTCTCAACTATGCCATCCATAGAGATCCCATAGAGGATAATCCTTATAACCAAAAGAACTTGATCTTTGATAGGAATAAAAAAGATCTTTTTATAAATGAGTTAAAAATTAATTTGCTTCCTTTATCAAGTACAGACAACATTGAAGACCTTTATTATAATTTTACCACAACCCTCTCTTATTCCATTAACAAGTTCTCAATTGAAGTTTCGAGTAATAAAAGGAATAGAAAAGCCAACCCTTGGTATGATACTGATTGTAAAAATGCGAGGAGAGAGATTAAGGAAGTTCTTGATGAATCTCTTAAAATTAACAAAATAAAAAATTACAAAGCCCTTACTAAAAAGAAAAAAAGGCAATATATTGACAAAAGGCAAGACAATCTCTTACACCTCTCTAAGACGGCCCCTAAGAAATTCTGGAGGCAGATTCTAACTAGAAAAACTAAAGATAATAATAAAATTTCTCTGCACGACTGGAATTCCTATCTTAAAAAGCTTTATGACTCTCCGAATGTCATAGACCACTTTGAAACCCTCCTCACAATGGAAGAAGTTTTCTCTTTAAAAGACATAGATTTTTGGGTTAAGCGTCTGGCTAATGGAAAAGCTAAGGACATTGAAGGTTACCAGGCAAAAATCTTAAAAATTGGAGGTCCTGTCCTCATCCCTCACATCCACAAGCTTTTTAATCAAGCAGTCAAGCAAGGGTTCCCTAAACCTTGGACTCAGAGCCTCATTATCCCTATTTTTAAAAGTGGGGATACAAATAACCCCTCAAATTATCGAACTATTATGATAAGCCCCCTCTTAGCCAAGTTATATGGTATTATTTTAGAAAAGAAAATCAACATTTGGCTTGAAAGTGAAGGTAAGGGGGCTAAAGGCCAAGCGGGTTTTAGAAGGCATCACTCAACAACGGACCACCTTATTACGCTTAGGATCATTATGGAGGAGTGCCGCAATGATAAATCCAATCTCTTTTGCTGCTTTGTGGACTTTAGAAAGGATTTCGATACGGTACCTAGAAATAACCTTTGGAATGGGTTAGAAGAGTTTAAGGTTCCTTTCGAGCTGAGAGCTGCCGCGATAAGGCTCTACGAGAATGTAATTGCCAAGTTTAAAAGCGCTGGTCGAAAGATATTAAGTGTAATATTAGAGTTAAGCAAGGTTGCCCCCTCTCCCCTACCCTTTTTGGCATTTACATTGATAAGTTAGAGGGTTGTTTAGAAGAAGCAGGTTGTGCTGGTACGATATTAGCTAGAATAGTCATCATCCTTCTTCTTTATGCTGACGATATTGTCCTTATGGCAAGGTGTTCCTCTGATCTTGATAAGCAGCTTCGGCTCCTCAAATATTTATGCTCTAACATGGGTATGACTGTTAACACTGACAAAACAAAAGTTATGATTATCAAATCCAAGAATGATACATACGCTAATTTTATGTATGACAATAGCAACTTGGAGAAAGTGTCTTCTTACAAGTACCTAGGAATTGATATTCATCACAAGCTCAATTGGAACTATAGCATTAAGAAAAGGATTAACGGAGGGTGGAAAGCTTACTTTGGTCTTGAAAATAACTGTAAAGCTGCAAACCTCATGATGTGGGATAAAAAGAAGCTCCTTTTTGAAACTCTAGTCACTCCTGTCATCTTGTATGGGTGTGAGGTTTGGGGTTGCAGCATCTCTAGAGAATCCTGGAGAAAGATCGAGCAAATCCAGAAGCGTTTTATAACTTATAACCTCAAAATAAAAAACAATACACCCTATCCTATTCTCCTTATAGAAGTGGGTCTTTCCCCCATCGAGAGCCTAGCTATGACTAGACTCCTGTTATACAAGAACAAAATCAATAATACGGGA